>VXAA01000921.1:125781-191114 GCA_013399115.1 Anseranas semipalmata | reverse complement strand
AGTCCCTGCCGCCTCCCGGGGCGCTGCGGGAGCTCCTCGCTGAGCGTGTCCGGAGCGGGACAGGCGCCCGGCCGGGCTCCCCGCGGAAGCTCGCTGCTGGTGCCAGCGGCTGTGCGCCCGCTGGACACGGGGAGCTGTGGGGACGGGAAGGCTGGCAGCGAGCCGATTGCCATCTTAGGGCCTGTGAAATAATGTAAGTGCAGGTGTAGGACAGCAGCAGCCCCGGGCAGACAGATTCAAACCGGAGCCCTCCCGCTGCCCCCCGGTTAGCACCTCCCGGTCCGCGCCCGCCGCGGGGAGGTGGGCCCGGCGCTGAGGATGGCTCGGCGAGTGCCTGGCGGAACACTCGGAGCCAATGATTGTTCCACTGGAAAACGACCTTGTTGTGACACCAGCTGTTTGAGGAAACGTACTTCCAACAAGAAGTATTCTAGGTGGTGCCTGGGAGAGCAGAGTGCTTCAGGGAGGCTGGCTGGTTACAGCCCACTCAAGAAGCCATCCAGTTTCGTATTTTCAGAATCGGATGTTTCTGCTCTCTAACGTTGTCCAGAAACCAGCAGGCTGAAAGTTGTTTTGTTCACGCAACCTTTGAAATAACCTACATTTTTGCTCTTCCAGAGGACTTCTTTACAGTAATTCTTTTTCATTTCAAGAATGTAAGAAAATCAAAATAATGGAACTTCCTCTGAAGTACAAGAGCGATTTGTCGTACAGCACTCGTCTGATTTTCTCTCTCAGTGACGGTACAGGAGCTTCAGACTGAAGGTGCTGTCCATGCTGGAGCAGAAATTCACCGTCCCAGGAGGAGGCAAGATTTTAAGCACAGCTCCAGGATACTCACCCAGTTCTTACGAAAATCAGCATAAAATTCTCAAAGATCCGCAGGATCGAGGACAGCAGTTTTTTGGTGCATCTGTGAGGTGGCTTCCAGAGCAGCCTGGTGTCCACGGGTGTCGGTTCAAACATGGACCTAGCTCAAAGGGCAGGGTGCTCACGTCTCAGTCCCTGTGCCCATCTTCTGCACCGCCCGGGCCTCGTGGCAGCCTGGCCCCGCTTCGTGCCGAGCTCTGGCCCAGGCTCGATGGGAAAGCAGCAGAAACGATTGGATTTTTCCTCTGTCACCATCAGCGCAAAGAAAGCGGCAATTTGTGCGAGTCACGGTGGATTGATGAACGTTATCTGAAGTGTGGCATGCAGCAGCGCGATTCGTCATAACTGAGGTTAATGAAGGAGAATGTTAAATAGCCTGTGACTGTACATCTGACATAATCTGCTAAATTAACTGAAAATCAACTAGCATTGTACTTCTAGCTACTCGCTTAACTATCATTAACCCCAGCAACAAACTGCGGCGTGGCGATACCGGGGACCTGCAGCAAGATTTGGGCAGCTGGCAGCGTGGCTCGCACTCAGCTGCGGCACAGCCTGGCTGCGGCCGGGGCTCTGCTGGTTCCCCGTGGCCGGCACCGCTGGGTCCGTGTGAGCGGCAGAGGAGGCCGGGGTCTCCGTGCAACACCAAGCTTGGTTTCAGGACATCTGAGAATTGTGTCCCTGCGATACAACGCGATAGATTGATGCTGCTGACGGGCGTGCATCGAGGGCGCCGCTCCTGGGCAGCGTGGGAGCGGTGGCGGCGGTGGCGCGTCCTCCCTCGCCGTGACCTCAAGGAATTTTTGGATGGGGGTTTTGTCCTGGGGATGGTGATGTGTATCTGGTTAATGAGTGTTTATAGCAAGCTTTGAGCTCCTTGGTGAAAGGCACTTTGTATGTGTGTGGCTTCCCTATTTGTTACCTTGGTCGTGCATTCCGGGCCGAGCGGGTTTCAGGAGGGCGCCTGGCGTTGGCCCCAGCTCGGCTGGGGCAGCGATCGGCAGCGATCTGCTGTGAGAGCAGGGGAGAGGTGCAGTGCTGCTTCGGTAACGCTGCTGTGATCGTCTGTGCCCTGCGGCTCGCTGGTGCGTCGCTTCTGCAGGATGCGTTGCTTGGTGCGGAGCTGGGGCACTCCCTGGTACGCTGGTCAGGCCATTCCTCTCCTCCGTGGTTGTGCAGATGGGCATTTTCTGTGTTCCAGGCTCACCCCTGCTCCTTCGTTCCCACGAGACGCACAGAGCACCTCGCAGGTGAAACAGCCCGTGCACCCTCGCCTCCTCCCTCGAGAGCCGGTTCCGGGTCCCCAGCCTGCTTGGCCCCTGGGGATGAAGATGGAGAAAGCAAGCTGAGAAGGAGATGGAAAAATGGATTGCGGGTTTCCTGCTCCATAGCAGCTGAAAGCCCGGTGCAGCTCTGTACAGGCTCGGTGCTGTCGGGCACCTCTGGTTCCGCTGTTGCCTTTGGAACCGGGCTGGCACTGCTGCCCAGCAGAGATCACTTCAAAAATAGGACAAATGCCTTTGCTACTTGGCTGCAAAGTGACACCTGGGCTGGAGACCAAATTAAGCTGCAGCTGATAGGTGGGAAAGCCAGGTATTTAAGTTTTTAATAGCTTCAAATAATTTCCTACTTAATTCCTATTTACAGCATAACCACTGTAGGAAATCAAGTGATTTAAGAGCAAAAATAGATCCTAATTTCAGTCGGTACCTTCTTGGCTTGCAGGACGAAAGATGCACGTTTAGAGGCTGCTTTCTCTTCCAAAGGCCACTGCTCTTTGAAGGAAGTCCCAGCTCTTCCTGCTGGGGCTTACCATAATTCCCAGTTCTGAAAAGTTGTTCTTCTTCTAGAAGTAAATTAAAACATTAAAATTGCCAAGAGCAGTTTTCTTGGTTTGTGGTTACAGTGTGGTCTCTCCTGCCCTTTGGACAGTTGCCATGAATGCTTTAATCCATAGCAAGAGTTTTATTTTAAGCAGATACCGTAAAGGATCTGAGAAGTAGGTCAGGAGATGTTAAAGACTGTTTGATTCATGGTGAACTGCGGGCACAGCGCTGTTTTAAGCCCGAAATGTCATGACTCAGCTGCGATAAGAGCTGCTGCTTTCGATTTGGTTTTAGAACGGTCAGACGAATGGGCTGATCGGTGTGAGGGGCAACGGGGGGGCCCTTTGGGCCGTCCTACGTCAGAGTAACTCCGGTCCCTAGCCATGGCCCCTGCAGCCAGCATCGCTCGTACGTGGAGGCTGACGTCCAGGTGACGGGGCCCGTGGCGCCCACGCGCTGCCCGCTGCGAGCTCTGGCTGCCCCTCGGCCGGNCCCGCCGAGCGGGCACAAAGCGGCTTTTGCTGGGGAGGCCGGCCCCGGCTCGGAAGAGGAGGCCGGGATGCGTTTCTAAGGATGCAGGAGGTCTGAGGAAGGTCTGTGGGACTGAGCGTTCATCTCTGGCAGGAGGCCCCTGCCCTCGCCTGTCTTCTGGGAGCGGCAGCGCCCCGTTCGTGGCCGCAGCGACACCGATGGCACGGGACATCCGCGCCCCGCGGCAGGGACCGGACACCCGCGGCAGGCTTGGGCGAGCATCAGCGGCACGTGCCCGTGGGGCTGGGCACTGCCGACCCCTCGTCACAGTGAGACGTGCGAGCGCCAGCCCTCCCTGTCTGGCTGAGAGAGTCACTTCTTTTGGGACACTCTTTATTTTCTGAAGTACAGATGATACTTTTTTCTTTCCCTGCCTGTGTCTGTCCAGCTGCAAACCATGCTGCGAGGAGCAGGTGCTCTGTGGTCCTGCGCTAGCGGGATATTTGCAGGTAACAAATTATCTTGCAGCTCAGGAACCTCAAATCTTGAACTTTCCTGCAGTCTTCCTGCAGCATTGCATCATTTTTATGGTGTTTCGCCCTTTCCCCTTGTGCCTGCTCGTGGCTGGAGAGCCGTTGGGATGCTTTATGGCCTGTGCATGCTGACGGTGGACGTCCTCCAGCCTCTGGGCTGAGCTTCTAGAACACGTCTGCCCATGGTGCGGGCTTCTGGACGCAGCGGCCCCGGCCGCGTGTTGCTGCGCCGCACGTCGCACGCGGAGGGGAGCTGCGCGTTCTGTCGCCGCGTGCGTTTGCTGGGTGAGCAATGAGGGCAGCTTCTCGGGACTCCGCGGGACAGAGGCGGGGGGAAGCGCGCCCTGAGCTGGGCCCCGAGCCCCTGCGGGCTCGTGGAGATGGGGCACAACCGGCCCCAGGCAGCGGGGTGACGGAGCGCCAGGATTTCTTTAGGAATTCAGCAAAGGCACCTGAACTTGGTGAAAGTGATTGACTCAGGAAAGGAACTTGCCAGACTTGAAGGAAAAAACATTGCTATCAACCTGTCTTTGTTACAGCCATTCTTTTCATTGATAATCCAGTAAAACTGTTCTTTATGGGAGACAGTGAAATCCTAAAGGCAGCCTTGATGGCAGAGGATATTACCCATTAAGGGCAGCAGAAAGCTGATTAAATTGAAATGCTTTTTATATTTCTACAAAGAGCTGAATGCCAGAAGATAAAGATAGAACTTCTATCTTTTGATAGAAAACAGAAGACGTAATTGGTGCTTTTAGCACGTTTCCATTGTACTTCATACCAGACCCTGTTGCAGATACAGACATATATCACAAGCAAGTCTGGTTCCTCCTTGTGCAGGATGATGGCACAGACAGCAGGGCAGTGGTGAACCGGCCGTGCAAAGGTCAGGAGGTTGGTCGCATTTTGAGAGTTCCCAGTGTCAGGCCCCACAGCACGTGGGGAATCGGCTCCGGCAGAGGCCGCCCAGAGGGTCCCATCTCTGTGATGGGCACGGCCGTGGGGCAGGCCCAGGGCGGGGAGGAGGAAGGCGCACGGGCGTGCCCGCGCTCAAGGACGCCCCAGACGGGCCCCAAGGGGCAAGTGGAGCAGGCAGGGCCGCAAGGAGGCGATTCTCTGAGGTGCTGGCGAGGAAAGGGCAGAGAGGGGGTTCAGGATGGAGACTAAGCTAATACTCATCACATGCTCCAGGGTCCCATGGCGCCTCGTTACCTATTTCTCTTGAAGTCAACGCACTCAACAAATAAAAAGCTGTAGGGTTTATTCCTCTTTTGGTACTCAATAACACTTAAGATCAAATTCCCTTGAGCAGACACTTGCTATCCTGTTTCAACAAGCTTTTTTTGAACTAGTGCATGATGCTACAATATTCATAGATTACAAGCACATCTGCACCTACATTTTTAGTGTCAGACTAAAGAGGACGAACAATGCTTTATTTTAGCAAAATTCCTTGTGTGAGAGCACTTGTTTTTGGGTGCTGAGCAGGTGTAAGCTGTAAACTGCTCTTCCACTCGAGAACAAGTCCAAGGCAAAAGAGCATCCACCAAGGTGATCCCAGCATGCACTGGAAGCACAATGAGGAATAGCTCTCGGGGCAGAAAGGACAAAACCCTGCAATTTTTAGGAGACATCACAGCACGTTTCCTCCAGCCTCAGCACCCTCCTCTACTTCCCTCTCTGCCCCCCCAGCCCGGTGCCACCCCCAGTACCTGCAGGCTGTGGGCTGGGGGGGGCAACCAAACAGCCCCTGCTCATCCCGTGATTGCAGGAGCTCCTGGGATCCTAAAATGTCTGTGTAACAGCGCCGATGTAAGATGAATATAGCTCTATACCATAGATATGTTTAACCTAATAAATAGGTTCAGTTAATGGACAGCAAAAGGAATGATGCTCAGTAAATTTGATTTTATGAGCCTTTCACTTATTTACTGTGCCCATTAGGTCGGAAGTTAGGTAATGGTAAGTGTCCATTAGTGCATTAGCTCAGTGATGAGGGAGCTGAATTTAAAAAAAAGTGGGGAGGGAAAAAAAACCCCAAAGCCTTGTCCATTTATTAAACCTTCAGCTCCTTAGCAGTGACTCAGCTAGCGGCCGCCCAGCCGCGAGGAGCGATGCCCTCGGACTGGGCACCCTGGTCCCCGTGAGTGGGGCGGCGGGGGGGCTCGGACTCCAGCTGTTTCAGTTAATGTGGAGTGAAGAGGTCAGTGCTGAGTGAATTCCGGGAGATGAAAGAGTAGGAGCTCTGTTAAGATTTGGAAGGCGTGTTTGCATCTCTCCATAAATACTCTTTTTCTAATCATGAATACACGAGCAAGCTCATAACAATCAAACTAACCATTTCATTGATAACCCTTCTTTTACTAATTTCTTTTTAAATTTTAACTCTACCCAGGCGAGTTAGTTTTTTTAAATGTCTTTTCCTAATTTCCTAGATACCTTGGGATTATTTACACACCCCACAAAGAGCTATTTACTGTTCTGTGTAATTTAATGAACGTTCACTTGCTTTGAGTTAATATGCAGAGTCGTTCCAAGAGCCAGCAATTTACTGATAATTGGAACATTGGCTTACCCTGGAAAAAAAATCCCGCCCTACAAGTTACTTTTCACAAGTCGGGTTATGCAGCAGAAGAGCCAAATTTCCTCGTTTACATGCTAGCAAGGAAACTGGTTGTTTATTGGCAATTAGCAGGCAAATTTTCTTCCCTGCTGCTCTCAGGCTGAACTTTCTCCGTAGCTGTGGTGCGGCGGGTTGGGGAGAGGCCCCGGGCCCCCCCGGCACTTGGGAGGCAGGCAGGTGACACGCAGACGGCTGCGGTGGCAGCTGCAGCCTCTGCACGGAGCAGTGCCAGGAATTCCCCGGGCCCTGGGGTGACAGCGGGAGGTGGGGGGCAGCAGGCGCCGCAGCCCCCGGCTCCTGGGCGCGTCCCCGTGGAGGCAGGTTGCTGAGATCCGGGCGAGGGGTCTCGTGCAGGCACACGGAGGAGCGGCGTGGGGGTAGCCTTCGGCCCCGGGCCCGCGCCCCCTCCCTCTCCTGCTCCCTGCTCTCGGGGTGCTCCCCATAAGCTGTTTGCAAACCGAGTGATCGTTACAGGGCGCGGTGCTTGCAGGATCCGGTCGAGACTGGTGCCTGCTGAACTGCGGTATGCTTCGCTCAGCTGGCGATTGACGGTTCCATCTAATAGCAGTGTCAGTCCCATCAGCAGGCACATTTCAATTTCAGTTTGTGGATGCACTCTGACCGCAGACAGACAGTGGGTGTAATAGAGACCTACCTCCGAAACTAATAGGAACTGATGTATAGAAAACGAAATCTGTTTTCTCTGCTTGTGTTGTCTGTTCGCTTTCCTAATCTGGTTCCACTTACAGGGGTTACTTGAGATGCTAATGTTTCACCAAGGGTTTCCCAGATAATGAGAACAGCTTTGTTAGGGACTGCAAGACAGGAAAAAGTCAGCGAGTTGTATTTGTTTGACCCAATTTTGAGTCTCCCGGGGGAGCACTTTAAGGCCGTGCAGTCCGGAGAGGGTTGCCAGGCCGTCTGGAGCTCCTTTGCTTCCTGCAGCTCTCCGTCTGCGTGTGTAACCTCCTGCCCGGGCACGGCACAGATCCTAACTGGAAGTCAAGCCACCTGTTCTGGGGTCATTTAAAGTACCCGGGTATGGTTTGCTGCTGAATTTGGGAAGCTGGCCGCTGTTCAGCCTTCGGCCTTTGTGCGCTGCTATTGCTGCCGTGGCAGGAAGCTCGTGCGCAACGGCGAGCACAGCTGTGCGCTGGGGTTTCTTGCTGCGCGGTAGGTGCACGTCGCTGCTGGTTGCCAGAGGTCGTGTTTTTAGGATGCAGTTCAACAATTCGGAGAGCACGCTCCCTGCTCCAGCCTCGTGCCCGAGCCCCCTGCCCCGGCAGCGCGAGCCTCAGGAGGAGGCGGGGGGCTGCGTGCCCCGGGCGCTGACCGCGGGGGGCCCGGGCTGGGTCCCCCTCGCATCAAACGCCCGCACGGAGCTTGGTGACGGCACGGCAGAGAGCGGGGGCAAGGGTTAGGAGAATAGCGGTCGTCCCACTGCAACCTCTTGTGCTTCTTTCAAACCCCGCCCCCCCCTATTTTTTCCCTGATTGAATTTACTGAACGGAAAATCTTCGTGGTACAAATATTTTTGGTGATTTTCACGCTATGCTTTTGACCTGCGAAAATGTGTTTACAGCAAAGATTGGGTAAACACCCTGAAAATAAAAAACTGCGAATATGAGACTGGTAGCACTAGAACAGAAATTAACATACGGAAATTTAACCACTTCTAAAGAATTTGATTTCATTAGGGAATTTGGTGCTCATGGAAGCTGGCAAGCTGGCAGCCCCAAAAATCTGAAAATCTTCTGGCGTTGCGGGAGATGAGTGTCCGGGGCAACACCCCGGGCGTTCCCCGCCTCGCTGCGCGCACCGCACCAGGACAGCATGGTTAATTCTGCAGCTGCGCTTCCAGCCGCTCCCTTCTCTGCGTAAGTAGTAACGGGAGCTCGGGAGAGTCAGTCTGCAAGGACCCAGCCTGGGACGATTGCGCAGCTTTATTTCTTGTGGGTCTCTAGACGGAAATAGCTTCCAGCCACTAGCACTAACCGGGGGACACTATAAACCCTGATCTGGAGGAGAAATCCTTCACAGTCGATTAGCAGTCTCTCGTGCTGTCATGTCCCCTTCAGCCGCCTCTGCATCTCTTCCTCCTCGCGGAGGCTGTGAGGACCTCGCTCTGCACGGCCGGTGGCACCGGGTCTGCAGCTCCGGCGCAGCTCCCGTGCGTGGGGCTGTGAGGTGCTGCCGCTGACACCCGCACCTCTGCGGTCGTGGTGCCCGGTGGCACCATCGCCACCGGTGTGCCCAGGTGTGCCGTGGGCTTGGCTCTGGGCGCGGGGGAGCAGCACGGGCTGACGGTCCCACGGCAGGGCTGGAGTTAGGAGCTGGGTCTTCCTCGCGCCGAGCACGGGCTTATTCCCCGAGACCACGCATTCTTAAAGGGTGATTAACGCGATGTTTGGGAGAGGATGCTAAGTGAGACATCCTATTTACAAAAGGCTTCCTAGTGGAGTGCTTGAGAGAACAGGGATCCAGAGAGAGTACATCGTGTATTACTGGTAATGTGAAGGGACACCGTTATTTGTATTGCATCGCTGAACTCCATTAAGTCTTTTATTCACCTTGTTCTCGGGACAAACGCTGTTTCATTTGAAGCCATCTACCAGTCCGAACCTATCAGTAGATCGCTATTTCATTTTTTATGCCTGAAAGGAAGCGGGCTGCTGCTGAATCCTAAGGCTGCGCTGCTCGAGGTGCCCTGGGCTCAGCGAGGACGAGCGGAGGGAGCTGGGGGTGGCAGCTCCTCAAGCGGCGGCCGCCTGCCCCGCGGAGGTCGGTGCCGCGGGTGCCCCCGCCGCTGCGAGCAGCGCTGGCATTCGGGTGACGGGGCCGGCTGGGCGCAGCCCCATGCACGCCTGCAGGAGCAGGTCCTCGTTACGCTCCCCCCTCGCTGGAGCCGGCCGAGTGCGTCCCCTCTCTGGCGGGGCAGCCAGGGGCGGCTGCAGGCGCTGCCCCTCCTGGGAGCCCCAGGTGCCCGCCGGCCGCCCCGCGCCACGTCCCCAAACCTCGGTGCGGGTTGTCACCGCGGAGGAGAGCGCGAGCGGAGCCAGGGCCGGGCTGCAGGGAAGGGGCTGGCTCAGCATCTCCTCTGCAGGTCCCTCACCCCTCAGTGGAGCCCTGAGAGCAACCTGCTTCCCTCTTTCCCTGTGCAAAGATTAATGTTTAAACAGCACTTGTCCTATAAATCTCTCTCAGAGGCTTTTCTCAGAACAAATAGTTAGCAGGAGAACAAGGCATCTATTTGAAAATGACAGGATTTCCAATCTATATATTAAGCAGGTAACCACTCTCTCTTGAAATGTCAGTGCGACTCTTCATCTTCCTCTGGCTGCAGTTACGAGTACAATATGACAGAAGATGTTACCTCCTGTATTTATTTACAAGGAGAAAGAGTCATTGAGATTAATTGCAGAATGGAATATGCAATATGGTAAACAGTTATTTAGAAATGATTGTTTGTGTTTAATTATGACATACAGATGAGTTTAACAGTCATAAATTTTTCGTTGGATTGTAAATGCAAATGTAGGCGTTGAAATATGGCAACAAAATACATAACTCATGGGCCAGATTCTCTCCTCGTGCAATATAGCACTCTTGGTCCTTGCTAACGCCAGCGCAAGACGTTGCTCTCCAGCTGGGAGCAGATGCAGAACTGCGGATTTAAGCCTGGCTCTGTCCAGGAGCGCGATGCCCGTGCAGCCCCTGCCCTGCCTCTCGCTCGCAGCCGCCCGCGAAGCCCCTCACCCGGGGCAGCCTTCCCCAGCCCGGGGCTGGCCCTCCGCGAGGTGACACCTCCCCGGCACCCCGGCTGCTGCGGTGGCACTGCAGGTGCCGTTGCGAGGGCACGGTGGGACACGGCGTGGCAGCGACCTCCGGCCTGCGAGACGGGAGGTGGAAGGCCCGGGAACGGCGCTGGGGGGGCGCAGCCACGTTCTCCCTTCCTCCTGCTCCAGGGTCCCGCCTGAGAACTCGCGGTGCTCCTGGGGCGAGCTGCGGGACGGCGCGCGCAGCGAGGGGCTCGTGCTGCGTCCCACGGAGCCAGCCGGCGCGGGACCTGGCCTCGTCCCCTCTCCGTCACGCGTCCTCTCTGGGGCTGGTGTGTTTGCAGACCGAGCGCAGGGCTGACAGCGCTTCTCCCCTTTCACAACGCGGCATCTGAAAATCTGTTAGGAGAAGTAGCTGGAGAGTGGCTCAGAGATCAGAAATTACTTGTTTCTGCATGTTTTCTTCTCCTTGAAAGAGTTCTTGACAGAGCCATGGCTTTGATTAGCAGCAAGGGATTAACTCCCTCTTAGACTTGGGGCACAGCAAGAGGGGAGAAAGGGCTGTGGGCTTGGAATTGGATCTTAGCAGATTCCCAGCAAAGTAGGAATTTTTTCTTTTTCATGAAAGTCACTTTTCGACCAATTTAGCTGGTCTTAGAAGTGTGCTAAATTATCATTTTTTTTAAGCGTATAATAAAACCCAGCATGTTTCCAGCAATTGTTCCTTATCAGTGATTTTTCACACTTTTTTTTCTCAGTATGCTCTCCTGTTTCTCCTCTTTTTCTCATCCCTCCTTCCCTGACACGTGCATACAGATACATGTTGCCCTCGGCGAAAGAAGAAAACGAAAAATAAATATGTAGGGGAAAAAAGGTTAGTAGTAGAAGATGAGCCAGAAAGACAAAATAAAAGGGAAGGTACTAATAAAGAGGAAATTTAATCAAAATGGAAAATTTCCATGGGAAAAAGGGAAAGTGTTGTGGGGGACAGGGGTGGGGGTGGAACGCTGTTTTCATCTAGTCTGCTCATTTGAGGAACGAAGTTGTATTTCCCAGCTGTTAAAAACTGGTGTGGTGGTGAAAGAAGGGCATTTTTCTGTCTGTGTATTACTGAAGCTAATCTCTCATGCGACAAAACATATCACTCAGTGAATTTCATGTTTAATTTTGTATTAGGCAAAGAACAAACTGTTTCTGTGTTGTATAATCACACACTCGGGCTTCCTACGTGCCACTGAGTGATGACTTTTTTTTTTTCCCTTTTCACCATCTGCAAGACTGGAGAGAGAGCTCCATTTCTGGTGAAAATTTTGAATGCAAAATGTCTTTCTGACCAAAAAGATACAGAATAGATTTTGAACAAAAAACGAAAGATGTTCTTTTTATCCAGTCCTCTTGGACGGTCTTGTGTTGGTGTCGGTTTATTTTATGTATTGCAAAGACACATGTGACAAGTGACATGTGGCACAAGCCAGTTCTGCGTTCAGCTTGCTGTGGGTACGCATCTGAGCACTTGCTGCCAGTCAGGAGCGGTGCCTTTGTAACGTGATCCTGTGTGCTCACATGGTTACAACAAAAAGCATCCTATTAGATTTCTGTTACTGGCTGCATTTCAGCAAAAGCACTTAGAGTTGGGTTTAATTAGAAGCTGATAACGGCTGCTTGAAAGGCGGTCTGGTTTTAAAGGCTTGCAGTAATCTGGGGAAATGTTGTTCATTGTTCTGGTTTTTTTCTTCCCTTTGATAATTAACTAGCCTGAGTCATATGATTGTATATATAATTATTCTTATTCGTTACGTGCACTAACAGCATTAAGCAGCACTGGCTGTGAAGTAGCTTTCAAGCACTGTTCCCGTCACGCTGGGGCGGTCAGAGCAAGCAGAGGTCTCTGCAGGGGGATGCTCTCGGTGCCGTGCTCCTCAGCCTTTGCTACTCAAAGGCTCGCTGACATTGAAAAGGAAATAGTTAGGACTGCCTTGTTTTTTTTTTTTTTTTTTTTTTTCTCATTTTTGTATATCCTTCATCTTGGACTACTTCTTAACTGTGATTTCTCTGCAGTAGACATCTGAATGTGGAAAGCCATTTTCTAGACAGTAGTATATCCTTGCCAATGAGTGGTGGCGAGTGTTATGTGTGAGTGTTTCAGATGTTACAGCTGAGGCATGTCTCGCAGGAAGTCGAGTAGCTTTATGTACATTGATTTTCCATTTACATAAGAGGTGTGGTGTAACATGCTGTCTAACCTTGTTTTAAAATACACTTCTAATGTGGTGCGAGAGCTGTCGGTTGGACTGCAGAGTTCAGGGACCGATGCCCAGGTCAGCAGTATCTGTCTGAAGGATTTCAAGAGTGACCCATTTTGGGATGTTATACAGAAAAGAAATCTGCTTGGGTCAGGCACAGGGTTAGGGATTGCCAGCGTGCTTTCTGCCGCGCAGCTGAGCACCAGCCTCTCCTGCAGACGTATCGGCGTGCCGTGGCTCAACCCGGCAGGCAGCTAAGCACCATACAGCTGTTTGCTCGTTCCCCCCACAGTGGGATAGGGAAAAAAATTGAAAAGAAAAATGCAAGAACTTTTGGGCTGAGATAAGGACAGTTTAATAAGAACGGAGAAAAGAAAAGAAAAAGAAAGGGAAAAAAACAACAACAAGAATACACAAAACAAGTGATGCACAATGCAATTGCTCACCACCAACCGACGGATGTCCAGCCCTTCCCCGAGCAAGAACAGCCCCCCAGCCAACCCCCCAGTTTTACAGTTCAGCATGAGGCCACATGGTACGGGATGTCCCTTTAGGCCGGTTGGGCCCAGCTGTCCTGGCTGCGTCCCCTCCCAGCTCCTTGTGCACCCTCAGCCTCCTCTCTTGCTGGCAGGGCAGCACGAGAAGCTGAAAAGTCCTTGGCTCGGTGTGAGCGCTGCTCTGCAGCACCCAGAACATTGGTGTGTTATCAGCATTATTCTCATCCTAAATCCAAAGCACAGCACCATACCAGCTATTAGGATGAAAATTCACTCTATCCCACCTGAAACCAGGACACGGTGGTATTACGAAGTGGGATTTCCAGGCGATGCACAAATCCAGCGGGTCTCCAGGCAGTGTTTAAAGGGCACGTGAATGGGGTATGGAGGTTGGCACTGGGCAGGAGCAGTCGTAAGACAGGGCGTGCAGAAAGGGCTGACCTAAGCTGAAGGACGCGTTTAAGTGCTGCTGACCTTGTCGTCAAGCCTTAAGATGAGATGTGTCACCAGATGAGCTCTGTTTATGATATTTTCAGACTTCATTAATAGTGATACCGTCGCAAGTCCTGGCTGTGATTTACAGCCTCCGTCACAGAGGGCATCCTCCGGTGATTCGGCAGAACGGTCACGGTCCCCCAGCAGACCCAGCGGACAGCAGAGCTGCGGACGTTTCCCTGCGACTGTTTTATTGCCGCTTTGGTTGAGGTGCCTGGGCTGTGAAGCAGGAAAGGACTCGCTTAACCTTCAGGAGCATGGTCACCCGACACGCTGCGCTGTGGGGAGCAGGGGGACAAGAGGATAAATTGGGTGGGGATGTTTATATTTCTGCATATTTGGGCTCCATTTAGCTGTAAGGTGCCCCATTGTTATTCTCGGAGACATATGCATTCATTCCTTTATTCTTTGATTAATAAGACGTAAGAGGGAATGTATAGCCATTGTGAGGCAATGAGTCAGCTCTGGGGACAGCTAATTCGCTGAAGAGGAAATCCTACACGGAAGAAGCAGTCTAGGGATGGGAGCGTTAAGCCAGAGGTGCTACTGCTTGAAACGTTTTCCGAGGCTCTACCTTTAGATTATTCCTCGTTGTTTTTCACTTCTCAGCTCTCTCCCAGTGTCCTGGTTGAAGGACACCTTTGAAATGAGAGATGAGCCATAATGAGAAAAGAGACAGAAATTAATCAAAGATGACACTAGAAATGATGTGAAATAATTTCTTTGGCATAGTATTCAGATATAAGGGAGTATGTATATCTGTGTGTGTGTATATGCGCACGCATGTACACAAACTGTCATTGCTCATCACCGGTAATGCTCGTGAGGGACTTCGCGAAGATGAAAACTAATAAACCCTAAACAAAGGCGCAGGGTGACCTTCAATTAAGGCTTTGGAGTCGGATTCAGAAGCCATGGATCCATGTGCTGGCTCTTTCTCGGTTTTCCTGTGGGATTGCAGGTACAGCCCTGGGATGGATTCCAGAGATCCTCTGGGCTGGCCCCTGCCCGCTGCGCCCCAGCCCCAGCTCCTGTCCTCGGGCAGCAGCTGGCCCCCAGCCCCGGCCGTGCTCGGCGGCACCAGCACTCGCCCAGCGCCCGGCGCGCAGCCTGCGCCCTGAAGGGCAGGGCGAGCCGAGCCGCGGCACGCGGGATGGGCCGGGGAAGGGACGGGCAGAACAGGGGCACGGCGAGTTGCTGTCGTCGTCTTGTCTGACCGGGAACAGCACAGAGACGTCGCTGACACCAAGCGAAGATCAGTCCCTGGTTTTACAACACACGGAGGCAATTAGCTTTTACACAGTGCCTGGCATTTCCTACCAAAATTCAGGGTCAGCCCCAGGTTTGCAGGAGGCCAGCGCCCCTCTCGCTCCGCTGCATGTCAGGAGGCGGACTGCTCGCCGGCACGGGATGGCTCTTGGCATTTCCCTGGTGAAGCGCCTGCCAGGCCTCGTGTTCTGCAAACCAGCTGCCTGTCGGGCAGCCGGTGGTTTGGCCGCTTCAGCACTGGGAGCGGTGGGAGGCACCCGGTCAGCAGCGGTGAGGCTCCTCGCAGGGAGGCCCGCTGCTCCCGAGCGGGGCAGGGCGCTGCGGCTGTGCCTGCAGCGAGATGTGCGCATGGGCAGCTCTGGTCCCCTGGCCAGGCTGCTGTCCCCACGAGCCAGGCCCCGGCCGCAGCTGCAGAGCAGCTCGCAGGGAGCCTCCTGCTCACCCTGGCTCCTGCAGAGCCGCGCTGGGAGGCTCTGCGCCCCGCCGGCCTCCCTCACCCGGTGCCGAGGACGATGCTCGCTAGCACCCGCTGGCGGGGTCAGGCCGAGTGCCGCAGCACCGGCGCGGGGACCTGCTGCCAGCGGCACACGGCTGCAGCCACGCTGGTTCTGCCAGCTCCTCGAACAAACACGGCATTGCATGTCACAAACAAGGCTGCTGAACGTTTTTTTCAATGGAAAGCATGCAACGTGTAGGTTTTAACTTGCTTAATGAAGTATGATAATTGAATGGTAATAGCTGTTCTTTGAAAGTCCAGAAAATAGATGGAAATCTGTTAGGATCAATATATTGTCTACAGGGAAATAATCTATCTCTGAGAAAAGCTGATGATTTGTCCTTACTGTTCGATGAAATTAGAAAATATTGCTATTTATGAAGCACATTTATAAAACTTGTATTCTACTTCTAAAGCGTTGGCTTACGGGCATTTACTATGAGCCACGTTTATCAAATAAGGCACAGGTAGCTGCACTACAAAACTAACTTCAATTAAAAACAGATTTGAGAAGTAATGTAGTGTGTAGGTTGTAGAGCTCTATTGCAAGGAAAACATACCTGGTTAAAGAACTAAATGCTGCTCTTAACCCTGTGTGGGTGGTGTTTTAGCCTGTAATGCAATTGAGTTCCCATGAAATCTTTCATTAGAATGATGCTGGTCATGGAGATGACTGACAGTGGTGGCTTTTGCAGAGACTCCCAAATCATTGTTACAATATCTGTCTTACAGTGCCATTCTGTGTAAGCAAAGCAAGATATGAAATTTGGTGTTTTCTCTGCAGAGGAAGACAGTGGGATGTTTCCCAAGCCTGTTCCACAGTGCAAGAACAAGAGCAGGTATGAGTGTTTTGTTTTGGGGAGTGGGTGGTTTGCAAAACTGAGCTTTTTGCATGCTAAAATGGATTCTGAATCAGTTTGGTAAAGGTGTTTACCTCTGAGTCTAGGTTTGCTTTCAGTGTTCTTCCATAGATGCTCCTCAGCTTGTTCCAGTGTCCCATGTGAGATCCTTCAAAATTCTGGTTCTGGAACAGCTTAGTCAATGACTTTGCATAATTGGTCTGCTACAAGTGAACGGTGATATCTGAGCAGCTAAGCAGGAACGTGTACTTTTTATGAGCATTCAAAGTAGATCTATCTCCTAATAGGAAATCAATGTTCAGGTCACAAGGTGGAACAGGACAATGGAAATCTTAAGTCACATGGGAAATAAAAAATGTCACAGTGGCCAATGGGAAATAATTCAGGAGTTTGCTGCAGTCAGAAGTGGTGTATCACAAAAATCACTCAACATTGTCCTGTGTCATAGTGTCAAAATCCACGCCAAGCTCTTACATACCCAGTTGACTTCTGTCAGGAGAGGAGTAAAATGGAAACGTTGTAATGGATTGGAGAAAGCTGAATAAGCTCCTGCCTCTCGGTGTGAGCCTGTGACATGTCAGAGCTCGCAAAATATTTCACTGTGCAGGTTATTAAAAACGAGAAAATTGTATACAGTGTAAAGTTTGATCTTGATCGATTGTGTATGCTTAGAGCTAAGTCAGGTCGATCCAAGCCACTGCGTTGAAAAGGCAGCGACTTGACAAGAATTGCATAGATTGCCAACATGCTCGAAACTGTTTTCACTAGTTTACTAAAATAAATACTTCAGCCCTGCCAAAACGCATTAAAGGTGAAGTGAGTCAGCACTAAGGCAAACGAAACGAAAGCTGCCTTGCAGGCGGCCTGCAGGCCTTGCTGCCCCCGGGAGGAGACGTTCCCACCGGCCGGCAGCAGCCCCGCAGCCGCTCTGCCGCCGGGGACAGCCCGCGGAGCTGCCCGGGCTCTGCGCTGCTGCCCGGGGCGGAGGTGGCCGAACCGTTGCGCTTGCTCCTCCCGGGTCGATTTGCTGTTTGCTTTTTCTTTCTTTTAGAGGTGAGGCATCTGTGGCAAAATGATCCCCCGCTTAAAGTTTGTTGAATTTACATCAGCTGCAGCTCCTGTGGGAAAATCACAGCTGCTTATATGTGCATATGCACACAGAGATATAAGAAATAATAGAAGTGGTGAGACAAGGCAATGGGATTTTCATTCGCTTGGACAGGGACCAGGATCCGTCTGTGTCCATCTCCCCCCCATATATGTATATGTATGTAATGGGAAAGTGTGTCAGGGAGTTGTTTCATGGTTCAGCCAGGATTCTGCTTTGTACAAATACCTCTCATCACACAGAATACAGAACAATTTCATAGAGAAACTCCCTCTTCGGAGAGGCAGGAAATAGCCAGTGTTGTATTTTAAATAACCTCCACTGAGGCTCTTTCTCACCTACGTGCTACGGATCTCTGAAGTGGAACAGATGGTGTCCAGTCCGCAGTGTCATCTATCTGCATGCACTCATCTTAAATGGGTTTGAGCTAGACTTCTGTTTTCTTTTTTCCTTTCTTTGCATGCTGAGCAAGAAACAGGGGGAAGGGAGAAAAATGAAACTTAAAAGGCAGATGCTGAGCAGAAGTGAGAGAGCCCTAAAAATGCCACTTAGACATTTGCAGAACTGCGCTGAGTGGAAATCTTCACCACTGCAGCAAAATTGCCTGCAAATGACCCGTGGGAAGAAGACAAAGCGCAAGGGGCCGCTCACTGGAAGAAGCATTACAGCTCCAGGATGCGGCCCTGTGCACATAGCAGGAGAGGATGCTGCCAAAGGGACCTCGTGATACAGGTGAACTCCCACCAAGTCCAGGAGCATCAAACGGAGCAGGAACAACAACCCCGTCCATTCTTGGTGCCATTATGATTAGATCTGGTCAGGGCCTTTCTACTTATTGGAGAGCAGGAGTTCCGTCAGGATTTGGTGGCATCGATAAAGCCATTTTTGTGGTTCTAGTTTGCTGTGGTTTTGACTGTGCTTTCCTCTTGGTTGCTGCTTCGGTTGTTTACTTCCTCACCTGCTTCCTCTTTCCTCATCCCTTTCACCGCGCTCTCCTGCTCCTCCTCCACAAGCCCACCTCTCCCCTCTTCTCTGCCCCCCGCTCTGATGTCCCTGACCGAGCACAATGTTTGCTGGCTCCTGCTCTGCATACGTTCCCTGTAAGTGTATGCGCGCTCTCCCTTCTCCCATCTGTTTCGCCAGGTCGGGCTGTACGCTCCTCTGCGGGTGGCCTGGCTGCTGCTCCAGGCTTGCGCGGTCCCTGGCACAGTGGGGGCTCATTTTCACTATTGTAAGTAGCATTATGATTTCATCAGAAATGTCTTTGAAAAAAAACTTCTGCAGTATGGGGTCTAGTATCTTGCATGTTAAACTCCTGTCTAGAAGCGGTAAAGGGTCATTTAGATAACAGGTATTATTAACCTTTCATTGTTAAGTTCAGAAGAGAATTTAATAAGGTTTGTATTTTGTTTTGTCTATAATTAGTTAATCGAAGACATTCCAATATGATTTCGCAGTTACTAAGTTTCTGGAAGAAAGCTCACTTTTCCATACCCAGCCTTTTCCCAATTAGCTGTTAATTCAGTTCCCTGCCTTCCAGACTTAGCTAAGGGTGCAGCCCTTCTAACAAGCTGTCTTGGAGCATCCACCGCCCGCCTCCTGGGCACCTGGGTGGCACCCGTTCCAAGCAGACACCTCCGTGCATGTGGGCATTGTAAGATACCAACAGCACGTTACAGGGGGCGAGGCCAGGAGGGGCGAGGCCGCTGCCTCCCCCCGGGCGGGAGAAGTGTGGCTGCAGCAGCACCAGTGAGCAGACGAACGGGCACAAACGGGCGCAACGCGGCCGTGCCGTCCTGGCTTGGGGACATGGTCTGGGGTCTGTGCTGGGGCACGGGCAGGATGCAGCCCATGGTGGGGCAAACACGCAGGGGCTGGCCTCTGCAGGAGGGAAGAGCCTCCTGTGGTTGAGTGGCTTCAAATGGCCCCATTCTCTCTGAGGCAAGGAAAAGAAAAAATTCCTTACTTTTAGAAAAGCTGATGAGCAGGAGTTAGCTCGGGGTATCTGCCTCCAATGAGACTAAATCCAAAGTAACTATAAATACCTACAAGTCCTCAGGAAAAGACAAGGATGTGAGGCTCCCCGAACATCTCTAACAAGTGAAAGAGTCTGAAAAGGTCTTTTTTTCTTTCAAGTTCTTTTCCCATATCAAATCAAGGAGAATAGAGAATGAATCGCTAAACCTCTAATCTCTGCTTTGTGAATACATTATTTTCATGTCTGAAAAGTTCAGTTATTTCCATTTCCGAGCTGGTCACAAACATAACTAAAAGCTGTAGATTAAAGATTGAAATATAAAGTTAAATCCCACATGAGGAACAAACTTTTCCTTAGTAATTTTCCAGGGGAAAGGCCCTTACACTGCACTCCTACCTGCACAGCCTGCCTTCTCGCAGCCCCGCGCAGCGTCCGCACCCCTCCTGCGACACAGCAGCGATCCCGAGCTCGCGCTGCCACCGTCCCACCCAGGGCAGTTGCAAACCTGAGCAAGGGTCGCGAGGGGAGGCAGCACACCCCTGCTGCTGTTGTGCGTGGCCGCTCTGCTGGCCTTGGCTTGGTTTCCCTGGGTGACCTCGGACAAGTCCGGTAACGCCTCTCGGTTGCAGCTGCCTGGCTGGGAAGGTGGAACAACCGCTCTGCTCTGCGCTGCAGCAGCAGCACCCGGCGGCTGCATCCCCGCGCCTTGGCCCCGTGGAGCAAGGGCTGCCGGGCACACGGTGATGCCAGTGCCGGCAGCGCTGGCCTCGTCCCTGGCCCTTCCCCTTGAGCTGCTCTCAGTTTTGCTGTAATGCTGGAAACCCGAAACACCAGGGCACAAAACCACACAAAAAGCATTGATTTATTAGCTGCGTTCCGAAGGGATGCGGCTGCGGCAGTAGCACAATAGCCACGCGTCTGGTGTACAAAGTTGAGACCATTGTAACAGGCAGCTACAGCTGCTTTTGGCAAGAACAATAGTTCACAGAGCTTATTAAAGCCAGCAGGATATAATCGATGTGTTGGTTCATTTAAATGAGGAAGCAGAGTTGTACAGAATAGGTTGTAGATACAGCTAGAGCATTGTGTATCAAGTTGCACAAAATAGTCTTTTTTTTATCCCTGGTAAGAATCCCAGTGCAAATTATACAGGGGACTAAATAGCATACAAGCTTTTAGGTCTCATGTTAAAGCTTGAACCACATTGTGACCATCGCAGGAGCACTGGCCCCTGGCACAGCAGCATGCACTGGCTACACCCACGGGACCCCCAGGGTGGAGCAGCTCTGGTCTGGGTACATGCACCAAGAGCTACGAGTCTTAGAAAAATAATAAATACATTGAGCCAGCTAAACTTTGTCTAAAAGGACATCCTCTAATGAATTTTAAATGAATTTTAACCAACTCAAAACAAATTTTAAAGCATTGGAAAGGATATGCGCAATCACAGCACTTGAGCAGCTAGATGCCACAATCTGATAATTTAATATAATCTTAATTAGGTTTTGGTAATTTTTTTTCTTCTTTTTACAAAGCAACCTGTCCTTCGCTGTTCAGAAAGCTCCTTCCTACAAAGTGGGTCACGGTTTTGATGAGCCAAACCTGCAGCTGCCCGTCAGCTCCTTGCCCCAGTGCAGCGAAGTTCTCAGTGCAGCACCCAGCGTGCAGCAGTCACGGGCAGCCCCCGGTGCCCTCCAGGGCCAGTCAGGTTTTCATCCACTCTGGAGCCCATCTCTGGAAAACACGTTTGAGCTTCAAAAGCAGCTTTTTGGAGAATGTATCATTGCACCACCAGTACCAGTGTCCAACCTGGGTCCATAACGGTGCGAATTCTTCTGATGATTTGTAATCCCAATTGTCTAAAACTAATTCAGTCTGAGCGCCAAGAATACATCTGGAGGAGTTTAGTTCAGGTTCTTACCCAGACAAACTAATCTCTTGTGAAATTCTGCTGGGTGTCCTGCTCACCGCAGTGCCTGCGCAGACACAGGTGAGTGCGGTTTGACCCAGAAAGGGGATTTCGATGGGCTGGACAGAATAGGAGCTTTCTCTTCAGGCTTGGGAGCATTTTGGTAACTTCTAGAGCTGCTCAGGAATGAAAAAGCTGCAAGCCGAAGCTCATAAGAAAAATGGTCAGCTATCTGTAATTGTCAGTGTCGGCCAAAAAAATAGAATTGCCTCTTTTTATAGAGCTGTACAGATCCAGCAGTAATAAATCATTGCTGCAGACTGGTCCTCAGGATGGTGGTGGCCTGTCACCAAGAGTAAGTGACAAAGTGACTTTGTGAAAGGATGGAAAGCGAGTGTCAAGTAAACCTGGGGTTGTTTGGAGGGGTAGCATCCTGCCCAGGAGGCTGGCCTGAGAGTCCCCCTGCGCTCATGCGGGAGGCAGCCGTCCGCACGCAGGGAGGAGGAGGTGGCATCTGTCCCGAGAGAGCATCCTGCGCTCACCTCGCGGCTGTGGCGCCCAGCTGGCGGCTGCTGGTGGGGCTAAGGTGAGTTCACATGCGGACTGGGAACCAGTTCTGCGAACCAGAGGGCTGAAAAGCTTCGTTTGTTGCCACATCTGAAATGGTTTCAGTGCTCACATGGCTGTCAGAGGCAGGAGCTGTTGGTGGGTCTTGGTATGAGGATGACGGTCCTGGTTTTGGATTAGACTAAGATAAAGGCTTGGACTGGGACTGAATTTCACAAAAGAAAAGCTACAGAATCCAAGCATTTTCTGCTTTTCAAAGTACCTGAAACCATCCTGCCCGCTCCGGTGCTTGTCTAGAAGTGGTGGGGACGTGTGTCAGCCAGGGGAGAGAGCCGGGGACCGGGAAAGGCGGAGAGCAGTGGTTCTGAAATGACTCTGACTTAGGTTTTAAAATCACACATAATAGTAGTTCCCCACTCATTTCCGCCTGGCTTTCAGCATCAGTTCATCAATGCAATTCAATTTGATGTAACAAGTAATAAACATGATGTATTCCCTATTTCATCTGTGGCATGGTCTTTTATGGATGTCCCATGCCTTCGTTAAAACATGTGCTGTGCTCGAGTTGTCCAGCACAACTACAATGCAAATCATTTTAAACAGGAAAAAATGGAAGACCTCGTTAGAAAGAGCAAAGGCATCAGAGCCAGAGCACCAGTGGTCTCACGGGCGAGAGCGTGCCCGGCCCCGTGCTGGTGCAGGAGCGGGGCTGCAGCTCGGCCGTGGGCGAGGGGCCGGGCCGTGGGGCAGTGGCACCTTGCACATCCCCGGCACCTCTCACCCCGTGTGCTCAGGGCGCGCTGCAGCAGTTATCCAAGCGATGCCATCAGCGCGTCCCAGCCAGGTGGCAGTAACGATGATGCTTAGTGCTTCCAGAGTGTGTTTTCACCCTGCAAGTGTTTTGCAAACGTTTGCACCTCACAGATGGGTAAGTGGCAAAATTCCCTCAAACAGGATGACTTTCTCAATATTCAAGGAAGGTCTTGAGCCCAGGCAGCACATGGGTGACCACGAGCCAGCCGGGGCTCCTTGCCCTCCCCTGGGCCCGCTCAGTGCCCACGTGCTCCTCCCTGTGTGGGGACGAGCCCCACGGTCACCAGTGCCTGCCCGGTGCCAGCCATGCGTGGGCAGCGCTGCGTGGGAGGCAGCCGTGGCTTCAGTGGGGCCGGGGTGACTTGCCAAAATGGCTTTGGTGGTTTCTTGCAATGCACAGTTTTCAGCAGCTTTTTCACCTCCTTAGTTGATGAAGAAATTACATTTGTTCGTATTTTAAAACTGGTCAAAGAATTATGTGTGTATTTTCCACCCCATGGCTTAAAAGCCCTTATCTACATTTTTTTCTGTACTCATTCTAAATGTGTTGGCCTTGGCAGTTGATTACTTTAATTTCCCCAGGCAGGCATTCATTATACTGCACCACTCACATCTTTATGAAATAAGATGTTTTATGCAGCAAAATGACTCTGGTACAATTAGCAAGATATTGTTTCTAAAGGAGCCCTACACTTCTACTTAGGTAAAAGGGCATCCAGGGTAATCATTTAAAATAACAGCAGAGAAATCACTGGGGATTCAGTGCCTTGTCCCATAATATTTGCTCCTTGGCACTGATGATCCCAAGTGTTTGAAAAATATGAGTCAGGTTTTAAAGAATAACCGTGAGACTTCCTTCACATCATGAGCATGGACAGCCGCCGTCAGCAGTGCCGTGAGCCCCGGCTGGCTCCGTGGCCGTGCTTCGGTGGGCTCGGCCAGGGCCGCGGGTCCAGCACCCCCACTGGGCTCCCAGCGAGCCAGCCCTCCGGTTGTCTGCTTGCCAATGAGGAACAGAAGAGGAAGATAAACCGTTTATTTTTCCTCTTTCTTGCTGTAAAGGCAAGAGAAATTAATCACAGAAATGCTAACTACAGAGGCCTGTTTTTTGGTCTGTCTCATGCAAGGATTGTTACGTGGCGACTGTGACTGTGACAAGTCCTCTTCTCCTATCCTGCCCGTAACGGGTAACGGCCAGCACAAGGCTGCGTGCAGCCCCCGTTTTTCAGGGTGTGGGCTGCAGGGAGAGCCGCCCCGCAGGGCTGCCTGCAGGCCAGGACCGGGCAGCGCTCGGTGCTGCTCGGCAGCCTGCTGCGGGCGCTGCTTTGCCTGCCGGCCGGGCCTCGGCTGCGCTTCTCAGGCGTGACTTGCAGCACCCTCACCCACAGGTGAGGTAGGAAAGTCCAGTTGTTTATTCTTTATTGCTTGAAGCCCACCTGTTGGTAAATGCTCCCCGTCCACTCCGCGGGCTCAGTGAACCGGCGCTGTTCCCCCCTCCAGGAGGTACGTGACCAACAACCGCGATCACCGACAGCCGCGCGCAGCAGCAGCCCCCGTGGTGCTGCGTGGGGTGGGGGCAGCCTGCTCCTGAGCCGCCAGCTCCGGCTGCCCCCAGCGTGAGCAGCGGCGTTATGCTGCAGTTGAGTCCTCTTTTAACAACAACAAGAAAAAAGAGGTTTGCAATTCAGAATAAAAATTCAGAAGGATTTTACAGCTTGTGTCAGCAGCGACCGTGGTGCATGCAAACCAGCAGGAAGTCACCAGCGCCCTGCGAGTGCCCCCACCCTGGCACCATCCCCTCTTCCTTGTCCCAGGAGCCAGGGACAAGCCCACAGCCCCACGAGCCGCTGGCAGAGCCCTGCTGCTCCCACCAGAGGAGCTGTCTGTGTGCTCTGCGTTGTGTATTTAGGATTTTTTCTGCTGATGCTGCCATAATTAAACATTTGCTAAATGTAAGCTTTCTTTTTTTCCCAATAAAAATTTATTTTATTGCTAGCCAACAAGTGTGCTGTAGCCTTTGTTCTGGTAATCCCATGGTTGAAACCCATGCCTGCTGCCAGGGGCACAGGGACGGGGATAGGTGGCCATGGGGTGAGGGAACAGCTGCCCCGGCTCGGCCATCGGTTTCCTATCTGCTGGGTTTCATGATGGGGCTTATCACTGCTGGGGGCTCACTTGCTCTGGGCAAGCATCTGGCCCAGAAGATGCTCGTGCGGAGGGAGGGCCAAGGTGCTGCCCCTAACGATGCTGGGGCTGGGCTGGGGGCGGATGGGGGCTCCCTGCTGGCTGGGGGGGCTCGGCTTAGCTCAGCAGACCCAGGCAGCAGTGCAGTGCTTGGGGTGCGTTACGGACAGCACGAGGTGTCCCTGGTGCCACACAGTGCTGCAAGGCAATGTGCACGTAATGAGGCTGTAGGGAAAAAAGAATGTAAGAGCTCACTGCTCTCCCCATTTTGAGGTGCATGTGAGTGTGCACGTGCAAGTGCCACCTGCAGTCGCGGGGGACCTTGCAAGCTGTGCACTGCCCACACTGCCCACTGCTGCCCTATCATGGCTGTCTGTTCCCAGCAGCTCCGGGCGCCCGCAGCCGGGGGCACGTGCCCCGTGGGCTGGCTGGGCAGCAGCTCCGTCACTGTCACCGCGGCTGCAGCGCGGCGCCGGGGGCACCAGCCTGGGGTGAGGAACCCGCGTCATGGACCTGCCGCAGGTCGATGGGGAGCTATCACGCAGGCGGTAACGATATGTTAATGTTAATGGAAGCTATTACAGCAGGGAAACAACATAGGTTTGTATTTAAAAGAAAAAAAAAAAAGTACTGAAATGGTACCCGGAACGGCAGTGACCTGGATGGTAATGCCACTGGCAGTCCCTGACATCCCAGACAGGTAGAAAAAGGATTTATTTTCTGTGAAAGCATCTTCAGGAGCAATGTCTGCTGGGGTGAAGGCAAAGCCCATGGTCAGGAGGTCACCGGCAGCCCACGCACGGCCCTGTGCTGCGGCACGGGGACACCCCATGGCTGCTCCCACGTCACCTGCTGCCGCCGTGCCCACGCTGCCTGTGCTGACCCGGGGGGCACAGCTGACAGAGGGTTACGTCTGTGTAGTGTGTCCTTGTACAGGGTAAATAGCATGTATAGTATATTATATATAGTGTATGTCTCTGTATATAGTGTCTCTACGGCATCTGTGTATATATATGTATATACATGTATATGTATGTATATGTATATGTATATATATATACATGTATACATGTATATATATACACGTATATGTATATATATCCACATGTGTATATATGTACATGTGTATATATATATATACACACACACACACACCAGGGTGTGTACGCTTGTAATAAATATATATGGTATATAATTATATATAGTATATGGCATTTATACAACATGTAGTATATAAAATATGAGTGGAAAGAGCATGAGAAGGTGGGGGAAGAGGGCATGTGACTAATGTATGTGTGTATACATATATATGTTGGTTATTTGTGTATGTTTATAGGGTACAATACCTACGGCTTATAAAGTACAGTATGTGACTGGGAAGAGGCAAGACTGTGTATATATACATATTGAGAGAGACTTTTGTGTGTGTGTGTATAAAGTATATATACATACATTGTGCGTATATAATATATTGTATATATGCTATATACTACATATGCACAAACCACACACACAGACATACACACACACTTTGTATATACATGTGCGTTTGGTCTCTTGCTCATACATACACAGAGTGTATGCATAGCATAGTATATATGCTATATACTATATATAGGGTACATGTGTACTTAAAATGGTATATAATTAGCCACAGTATGTAGCTGGGAGGTGGGGGGGAGGGGGTTGAGCAAGTGCACACCTGTGTGTATGGTTGATTGGGGGAGGATACTAGAGTGTGTATACACACACGTGCTTTGTGTGTATATACACTATGTATACACTATACACTAGTATATATACACTATATACATATAGTGTATATACATGAAATATTGTTTATATAATATAGTATGTAATTATATATAGTATATGGCCTAAATGGTATATAATACAGTCTGTATGTACATTTAAACTGTATATTATATAAATAGTATATAAACTATACTATTATAGTTTATAAACTATATATAGTGTGTGTGTGGAGCGAGAGAGATGGGGGTATTTCTGTGTGTGTGTGTGTGTGTGTGTGTGTGTGTGTGTGAGTGTGTGCATGCGCGTGTGTAGCCTCTTTGTGCATGTCTGTGTTTATTTATATAGTGTGTGTAGGTATGGTGTGTGTTTGTATATATTTATATAGAGTGTCTCTGTGTATACATACACTGTGCGAGAGAGCAGGGTGTGTGTATAGTGTGTGTTTACAGCTAGAGAGAGAGAGAGAGAGTCTATAGATGTATAATGTGTGTAGATACAGGATGTGTGTGCTGTGTACACCCTCTCCATGTATGTGTGAAAGAGGGCACATGGGGGATGGTGTCTGTCTATATATATATATAAAATATTGTTTGCACATATGTATAGTTTGTGCTAGTATATGTATTTATGTATAGTGTATGTGTATATGCATACACTGTCAGAGATCGCAGTGTGTGTTTATAGATGTATATATTGTGAGTATTGTGACTGTATACACAGACTCAGAAACAGAGGGTGTGACAGTGGGCGTATATACAAACACTGTGTGTGTGTGTGTGTGTGTGTGTGTGTGTGAGCGAGAGCAGTGTGTGTGTATAGAGACATTATGTGTAGTGTATGTATCTCTGTGCATATACACTGTGTGTGTATAGGGAGTGTCACAGAATCATTTAGGTTGGAAGAGACCTCCAAGATCACCCAGTCCAACCTATGACCTAACACTATCAAGCCCTCCACTACACCATGTCACTAAGCTCTACATCTAAATGTCTTTCGAATACCTCCAGGGATGGTGACTCCACCACTTCCCTGGGCAGCCTGTTCCAATGCCTCACAACCCTTTCAGTGAAGAAATTTTTCTTAATATCCAACCTAAACCTTCTCTGGTGCAACTTCAGCCCATTCCCCCTCGTCCTATCACCAGACACGTGGGAGAAGAGCCCAATCCCCACCTCGCCACAGCCTCCTTTAAGGTACCTGTAGAGAGCAATCAGGTCGCCCCTGAGCCTCCTCTTCTCCAGGCTGAACAACCCCAGCTCCCTCAGCCGCTCCTCGCAGGACTTGTTCTCCAGACCCCTCACCAGCTTTGTTGCCCTTCTCTGGACATGCTCCAGCACCTCGATGTCCTTCCTGTAGTGAGGGGCCCAAAACTGAACACAGGACTCGAGGTGCGGCCTCACTGAAGTGTGAGATTGTATAGGGTGTGATTGTATATATATTGATTGCATATATATTGAGATTGATACTGTGCGATTGTGTATATAAAAGTCTATAGTGTCTGGATACATATACTGTGTGAGAGGCAGCAGTGTGTGTATGGATGGCTGTATATTGTGTACATAGTGTGTGTATAGATACATAGTGTGTGTATACACACTGTGAGAGAGCCTTGGGGGAGGTAGTGTGGGTAGTGTAGTGTGGTAGTGTGGGTGTACATACAACCCCCATGCGCGCGCACGTGTGTGTGAGCAAGAGAGTGCATGTGTGTCTGTATATATAGTGTGTGCAGGTATAGTGTGTGTTTGTATATGTACTTATAGACAGTGTCTGTGTGTATACATGCATTGTGTGAGAGAGCAGAGTGGGTGTGTGCATAGATGCATAGTCTGTATATGTGTATATATATATATTGTGTGTATATATATATATATAGTGTGTGAGACACATATACATACGCTGTGTGAGAAACTGTGAGAATATGTATGATATATCTACTGTGTGTATGTGTATATATATAGTGTGTGTATACATACACTCTGAGAGAGCGACCATGAGAGAGAGTGTGTGCGTACTGTGGGTGTATAAATGAACTCTGTGTGTGTGTGTGTGTGTGTGAGAGAGGGAGTGCTCGTGTATGTGCATATGTGTAACTTGTGTGTGTGTTTATATATAGTGTCTGTGTATACATACACTGTGTATGTGTGTGTATATTCTGTGTATGTATGTATATATATATTGTGTGCATATATGGTGCGAGTGTATTGTGTGTATCTGTATATATATATATATAATATAGTGTATGTATACACGCCGTGTGTGACTGTGTACATATGCATGTACATCTGTGTGTACCTGTCTCTGTGTATCTATTATATACTGCTTGCATGTATATACATTATATATAATTTAGACTATATTATATATAATTATATCCATAAAACTGTAATTAAATATATGTACATTTCTGCATCATGTACAGGCACATCTGTCTATCTCTATGTGTGCAGATGCATAGCTATACTTGTCTCTGCAGCTGGGGGGTCTCGGGGCTGTGCAGGACGCCCGCCACGTGCGCAAACCCTCGGCTCGGCATGGCCGGCAGCCAGCCAGCAGCACCCTTCTCACCGCCGGCTGTCCCCTTGTCCCCACGCGCGGTGACAGTGACGGGACGGTGGGGTCGGCAGGCTGGCAAAAACACATATCCCTCCCGCAAGACCCCTCTCCCCAGCCTTGTTATGCCATTCTGCTTGAGAAATTTCACACGCTTAGTCATTCTTTTTTGTGTAAATATCATGGTAAAAAGACATGACATTTTCTGGGCCATTCTTCAGTATTAATATGATTCCAAGAACAGGGTGACCTTTTCACAAAGGATTTGTAAATGCCAAAAACTGCATAAAAATCTCTTTCTGAGGTAGACCAAGGCTTCATAATTTTGCATTTATTTCTTAAATGGTGTTTTCTGCCTTTCCCCTATGGTTTTTATCATCTCTTTCCACTGAATGTCCGTGATGAAATCTGTACTGCCAATAACGGCCACAAAAGAATGAGAAAACCCAGCAGTAAAATAACAGCCTGCCCAGGGAATCGTTTTGCTGTGGAGCTGACTGAATTAAAGCAAACAAACGGGAAAGGGACGGGGCACAGCGGGGAGGGGTCTCACGGGGCCACGCGTCCCTGAGCACAAGCACCGAACGCGGTGGCGTGGGACGGCGAGCACCCCGCGGTGCAGCAGGGCCAAACGCCCCCATCTCCTCCTGGTGCGCACTCAGGGCAAAGAAAGCGATGCCCGCGAGAGGGAAGGCTTGGCCATGGCTTGGGGGAGGTAGGCTGCAGCTTGCAGTACGTGTAGAAAGAGGGCATATACTGTTTTTTATCAGAGCCATTTACACACGCAGAGCACAGAAAACAAGCACAAAGTAACCACTTGAGGTTTTTGTATTACGTTGCATGGAGGATGCTTTATTTACTCCTGCACTTACATCACGCTCTCTTTACATGTATTTCCAACAGGCCACAGCAGAGCTACATACATATGTCTAATTAAAAACCAAGGCTAGTTTGTTCTGCACCAGGACCAGAGGCCTCACCAGGAGCGCCGTGCTCGCTCCGCCACCCCCACCCTGCGAGCCCTGAGCTGCAGCCAGCGCAGCGCAGCCCCCGGGCCAGGGGCTGCAGCTGGCGGCCGTGGGATGCTGCTCCTCAGCGCCCCGAGAAGCCGCTCGTGCAGCACCGCCTTACAGGGCTCCTGCCTGCGTCTTCTTTTCTGGTACCTGCAGCAAAACACACACACAGCCCTCTTGGCAAACCCCTGCCCATTGAAGGCAGGCTCCAGGGCACGGCCCCTCCCGGCCTCTCGGGCCAGCTTGAGGCGGCCTGGAAATTGCACGAAGCTGGAGGACAGGGGAAGGATCAGTGCTGCTCTTTTGCAAGTTCAGGACCTTCTGATTAGAGGTAGTCTACGCTGAAACTCAGGGACAAATACTTACTTCACATCCACCTTTCTTCTCTAATTGGTATTAAAAACCTTGACACAAGTATGGCAAGGTGAGGAGCTGGATGCAGGCTGTCGCGCCAGTCCAAGTCCAGAACATAAGCACACAGAAACACTGCAGGCATGAGTTACTTCAACCAAAGATCTTTGCAAATGCCCCTTCCCAGCAGGCTTCCTTGGAGACCAACCCCAGCAGGCTGAAAGCTGTGCTGGGTATCTTGAAATCGTGCCCCCCCCAGCTGGTGGGGCAGCAGGACCACCTAAGCCAAAGCGGCGCTGTTGAGGATTTAGCGCTGCTGGGGGCTGACTCTGTCTGTCGGAGAAACGTTTGTAGGTGTCAGTGGGAGCCTACCAGAATGAATTCATTATCAAAGAGACTGTGGCCATTCCACTGCCTCCTCCTTGCTCGGTGACCCACTGCAGCAGGGATGGCTACAACAACATTGCCTTAATTAACATGTCATGTAAATAGGCTTGCCTGCCATTTTGTTTCAGCTACGCTGTCACCTTCCCTGTCCTTTGACTTGTTACAGCACTTTTCATTTAGTCAGGATGTCACTGAGAAGCCCAACTCCAACGCCATCAAATTTGTTCTCTTCTCCCTTTTGCAATAACCCGAAGACTTCACTTGTTGCTGGCATGGAATCAAGTTTTTCGTAAGCTACAGCTTAAAAAGGAAAAATTAAGTCTGGATCTGACTCAAATGCAAGTTTCATATTTTAATGTTTTATCACCTCAAAATATCATCCTCCTTTTAATTTCCTGAGTGATTCTTGTGCCCAGCTCACCAAATGCTAATGCACACCACAAGATTCCTACCCAGATCTTCCAAAGTCATTTTCACTTCCATTTCAGTAAGATGTATATGATCAGAAGGAACAGGAGCAACAGGCTGCAGCTTGGTACCTAATGTGTCATTTGCAAATAATGAGGATGTATACAAGAACAAGAAAAATTTCCATAGTTGAATAGGAATCACCAGGTATACATGAACCCAGCAAAAAATTACCTGTAATGTACTGGTAAATTATCTGGAGTCTGGCCAGATGCTTACATTTTCCAGTTGTCTGAACTTTCCCAGGTTCTTCAGTCAAGGCCACTGAAATCTGAGTAGTTGCTTGCTCGGTAGGCTTATCATGTAATGATGCTTGGCAGGTTTAATTTTCTTCTTAAAATCTCCATATTATGGCAAAAGAAACACTATATACAGTGGTGACACAAGTTAATTGCTCAGTTATCAGACAATAAAAACATTCTACTGTTTGCTTTTCAAAGGTGCTAAGGGCATTTTCAACCCTACAATGGTCCAGTAGCATGCGGTCCCTGTACTGCTTAAGGCTCATGTTAGCACTACATCCTTGGGATCCATAGCTTGACTTCAAAGGCAGAACTGGCGACTCTTCCTCACAGAGACAATGCCTGGGCACTAGCAGAACATCTGCTGGCCCCTGGCCTCCTAGATGGGGGTTGTCTTCCCACCTGACGCAGCTGTGGGCCCCTGGCAAACTTCATAATTTCTCCAACCCAGCGCTCACAGCTGCAAAGCAGGACCCGTGACGTGGCCCTTCCTCCCTGAAGCGCTTTGAAACACCCGTCTCCACATGGGCATCAGCTGCCCTGGCTTACTGCAGGTAACGAAGGCAAACAGACAAACTTTAAGCTTTTCTGTACCAGTGCTAGGAAAAGAAGGAAAGGGGGCATTTAGCATTCAGAACCACATTTCCAAAATATTCAGCAACTTACAGATGCGAGGCCACGCTCTCACATCGGTTTCTGCGCAAGTCTGGCATCCAACGTGCACGACCACCTGAGAGCTCTCCAGGGACCGCGCTACCGCTGGAAAACCTCGCTGTGCAGCCTCGGGGAGGCAGGACCAGTCGCTCCCCGTGGCAGCTTGGTCTGTGGCGTTACGCTTACAACTTTTCCATCATAATCTACACTTAGCTTCTGCAGCGTAAGCCATTACTTCTCATTCAGTTCTCATTGACTAATGAAAGTAATTGGTCCCTGTCTTCTTTATTATGTCCCTCTAAGTATTTGTAAAGAGTTATCATGGCTCCCTTTAGTCCTCTTTTCTCTTCACTTAGAGAGTCCCAATTCACTTTAATCTGTCCTCCCTGACCCTCACTCCCACTCCCACTTTATACGTCAAATAACTAAGCCTAATTACTTTGCAGATGTATCATATCAGGATGATAAAATTAAGGGGGGACAGCAAAGTGCATTGAAAAAACAATTGTTTGAATTTCCTGTGGACCAGGAGCTTTCCCAGTGGGCTAACCACAGCTCAGATACGGGCAATGAAGCTCTGCAGCTGTTTTCCACGTCTCTGCCAGATCCCGCCAGGAGAGCAGCTTGCGCCAGGCGTCGCCTCGCTGCGCCGTGCAGCCATGGGACGTGCCGTGCTGTGCCGTGCCGGGGGCGAGGTGGAGATGCGAGGTGCAGCATTCCCTCTTGTGCTCTACAGCGTTAAGACAGGGGTTAATTTGGATTTACAAAGTGAAAATGTCAAGCTTCATTTATATTCTGGCACCCAGCGTTAATTACCTTTCCCTTTTTTAGCAACCATTCTTGTGTTCTGTTTCTTCACTTAAAGCTGATAATAAGCTGTCCGTCTGTATAACCATTCTGCTGACACAAATCATGATGGATATGAAAAGCAATAAAAAGCAAGTCTAATGAGACATTGCTCAGAATGAGAGAAAAAAATTGAACCACGTTCTTTAATCATCAATGTGCAAAGCCAACTGGAATAAATTTGTTTCAAGGAGGCCTCATTTCTATTTAAATGTAAAATACACTGATTTTTTTTAAGAACCACAGAAAACTATGGATTTCTGATAAAACATTATCCTTGTAATCCCAGCCAAATCAAAAAGAAAAGATAAACCAAAACAACCCTTCAGGCATTACAAAGAGGCCGATGGCTTCTCTTGCTTAGATTTTTTCGGAGTGAAGTGCAGAAAACTGCAGATACAGTGAGGTCACTGAAAACTTTAATCATGCATTCGCTCTGGAAGACAAAGACTCGGGAAGCACTTCTTTACCATGCAGGTGATGGAGCACTGGCACAGGCTGCCCGGAGAGGTTGAGGAGTCTCCCTCCTTGGAGAGCTGCAGAAGCTGCCTGGACACGGTGCTGGGCACCCTGCTCTGGGTGTCCCTGCCAGAGCAGGGGTTGGACCATATGGACCCAGAGGTCCCTGCCAACCTCAACCATCCTGTGATTCTGTGACTCATAAAATTGCCGGCGTCCTCATAACCCTTGGTAGAAAAAGCCTAATTCTGAGCTGATGTTATAAATAAGACTATCACTGCATAAAATCACTGAGATCATGAGCAGCTCTAAAGGTTCGGTCTTTTGCCCTCCTTCTGCAAAAGCAAACAAAAGACTTGCACGATTTGAAACCACAAGCAAAGCAGGGGGGGCACAAGGAAAGCACCGCCAGCTTCACATGGCCCCTGCGGTCCTGAGCCCCCCCAGCAGTGCAAGGCTCAGCCCCACACCCTGCTGCAGGGCTGGGCTGACCCCCCTGGAGTGAGCCCCCCACGACAGCCCGCGCTGCAGGGCTGGTGGCCCCAGGGCAGCTACAGCACCAGCGGCATGGGCAGGAGGAGAAGCAGGGGCAGAGGGAGAGGACAAGCAGCCCTCTGGCAAGCTGTCAGGGCCTGGGGAGTGGTGGGACTGGTCCTTCTGGCTCGAGTTTCTCTGCCTGTGCTCATGCTCGTCTATTTATCTTTGCAACTGCAAAGACATTAAGCAGAACTCAAGGCACCAGCCTCTTCTCGCTGCCTTGGAGCAGGCCAACACGACAGCCAAACCTCTGTGCAAGGCGAACGCGTACACTTCTGCACCGTCCCACTGGGGGTGCATCTGAAATGGATGTATTCCACGGAGCTAGCACGCCCTGAAGATTTCTGCTAGGCCTGCTGGAGGCAGTGAGCAAACTCCTCGTGATTTTGGCAATCCAGTAAAAGCTGATAATGAACAATAGTCCATTGTAACAGAGAGGGAGGCTACAGAGACACAGACAAATGCGAGGACTCTGCTACAGCAGCCAAACCACATGATGTGGTCATTCAGTCTCTCTCAAAGTCCCCATCAGCAATGAGCTCCTCGTGAAGAGCACCCTCGCCTTCCCAGAGGCCACAGCCCTGATTAGGAGCCTGCTCTTTGCCTCCTGGGGCTGCAGCAACGCCACGTGGCTCCTGCATCCCACTCAGAGGGATGGGTTCAGAGCAGTGCGTGCTGCAAGCTGGCTGCAAACCCCCTCACCTTCAGAAGTGTGAGCCAAGCAAAACCTTCAGCAGCCACCCAGCCTAAGCAAGGTCTGTCCCACGCCGCAGCCCCAGCAGCACAGCGGTCACTTCCCACAGCCGCCGTTTGCCCGACCGCGCGGTGCTGCTGGCTGGGGCCACGCTGCCTCCGCCCTCCCGCGGACCCAGGCACTGGCAGCGCCGCGGGGCCCCGGCTGCCCGGGCTGGCTGTGGCTGCGAGGCGCTGTGGGCGCAGAGCGGAGGAGCAGAGCAGCCAGGGAAGTGTCCGAGTTCATTCTGCACAGCGAGGAGAAGGGAAGAAAACACCACGGTGCACTTCGGAATAATGGTATGGCCTGCGGTTTAAGGGCCAAAGGGTGACCGCAATTTGCGTAGAGGACCCACACCCCTGAAGGGGGTCAGGTTTTCAGGAACACCCAACACCAACCCTCCCCTCCCTCTCACGCCAGGTAGTGCCCGTGGGCACCAGCCCCATCTGCCCTCTGCCCTCTCCCTGCCCACGCTGCCCACAGCCGCGCGGTGCAGAGCTGGTGCTGCCTGCAGCCCTCGTGTCCCCTGCTCCACACTGGGCGCCACGTCCTCCTGTTGTGTCCTGGGCAAACGGCAGGAGGCACGGGCTGCTGACCGTGGTTACACAGGCAACGTGTTGTGAGCTGGCTGAAGAAGGTGCACGGTGAGCTTGGTTGAGAAAACCCCACCACGAAACCCTCCAAGGGAAAGGAGCAGGTAACAGATGCCTGCCTCTGGCTCCTAGCAGCACGGTGCTGACAGCTCCGCTTCCCGCACCCTGCCCCGATGCCTCGGGACCAGGGCACGGCTCCTGCAGAGCCCTGGACTAAGGCCACCAGCTCAAGGCCGGAGGCCAAAGCAAAGCTCTGCAGTGCCATCGCTGGCACGTGTCGCCCTCCGGAGCCTGCCCCCAGCTCGGCTCTCCGGTCCTGCCTGCTTAGTCCTGAAGGGGCTCTGAGCAGCAGCTCCCACCGCTGCACTGCAGCAAACGGTGTGCTAAAAACGCCCCAGACAGGCAGAACAACCCATCTGGTGCACTCCAGATTTCATCCTGATGAACTAGCCATGAGTCTTTTTCTTCTTAGACAAGCAGAATCAGCTTCTTGTCAATATTTTTTCTCTCCACCCTTTTGCCCCCCCACTTTGTACTCATATTTTCCCACATCTTACTCTGAAGCTGCATCTCTAATTGCACCCATTGCAGAGTAAAACATAATGGCTAGCTATAATACCCAGCTCCACTGCAATGATCCAAATGTTTCAGTGCAATATTCCAAATGCTGTGATCTTGAAGTGAGCTTTATATTAGGAAGAATTATGAAATTTAGAGTAATAATGCCAATCTTACAGAACAAAGAGAGCCAATTATACAGCTCAAAGGTTTTCCAATAGTACCTTAAAATAAATCAAGATGCCAAAATGTGTTCTATTTGCTTCCAGCCACCCCCACTCAGCACAGCATGTATCAAATCACTTTTAGGTGTTTGGCACCCACTTGCATGGGCTGGGCAGGACTGGAATCTTCCCCTTGGGAGGTTCCCATCCCCATCTCCTCAGTGGTCAAAGCACTGTTTGCAAATTGCCGTCACTGTAAGCTGTGGCTTTTATTAATGTTACCACTCTCTACTGCACACCGTCGCAGATCAGGGTGTACAACTACTGAGGCCAGCCCTGCTAAGAACAGTTAGGCACAGCTCTCAGAACAGCTCTCCTAGAAAGGGGTTTGGTTCGTGCAAAGGGCTGGCAGCCGAGGAGCGGAGCCGTCTGCAGCAAGGAGTTGGCGGTGCCCCTTGGAACACAGCACCCCTCTCCGAGCTCCAGCTACTGCGACCTTGTCGTGAACTGTTACACATACTTCACAAATATAGACGAACGGTAGTATACATAATAGTTCATATTACCCCCTATCAGACAAAGAGTTCTCCTGTAACAAGTGAGATCCCAGACTTTTTGAACACAAGGAAGCCACAACAATCACCAGCCCTACCAACGCGCTTCTGCGCTGGAGCTCAGCAGAGCCCCCATCCTGCTTTATCTTCGCTAGCTCTGGTTTACATTCCACTAAATACACCGTATTTCAGTGAACCAATTCCTCCCTCCTACCAAAAATGTGAGATTAGCTTAAGAATCGTAACACTTCAGAATAGAAAAATTCACTCGAGGGTCTTTGTTTACCTTCTAGCTAGATCTTTTAGAACATGTTCTGATCTCATTCCCCCCTGCTTTACACACTAATAAGAACATTAAGACAAAGAAACAAGACTCCAGTTCAATGCCTTCAGAAATTGAGGCTTTAATAAGCATTGGATGTTGTAGAAACCTGCAGTGTGATTTTGGATAAATGATGTGAAGAAGGTGAGACTATGAATGACTGTTCCTTATGCTCGGTACAATAGGAACAGGGCACCCAGTTAAATCATCAGGCACTGCGTAATTAAACTGTGAGAGGCATGACAGCCAGAAGGATAAATGGGTTCAAAAAGGGATTCAATTAATTCAGAGAGGAGAGACCTATCTGTGACTATTAAGCCCCTTGGTCCCAGTGCAACTTCTGGCTCAGGAAGTCTCTAATCTGCTAATTACTAGAAACTGGGAGGCTTATCTGCAGGCACAGATCACTTGGTATTTGCCCAGTTCCTGCAGGAGACTGGGTACTGGCTGGATGATTTTGGATGCTCCAGCATACCTCGTCTTTCGTTTGGGTCTTTAACATCCTCTTACCAGACGCGCCGTGGTGCTCCCAGCCTCCAGCACCCCTCGTCCCTAAGGTGGCACTCACGGCGGGCTGTGGGCCACCAGCTCACCACCAGGGAGGCCCCCGCAGCCGGGCTCTGTGCAGCAGCTGCAGCACCTCCGGAGAGCGGCCCGCGGCTGCTGCGAGGGCGCAGGCAGGGCGGCGAGGTCCTCCAGCACCCCGGCCCCAGCCATGGGGCCATCGCTCGCATCCGCCAGCCCTGCGACAGGAGCACCGCGCGGCCACCACCCCACGCACCCTCCCACCCCCGGCCTCACCCCTGTGGGACGCTCCCCACACTGTCCATTGCTGCAGACCCGCAGTTCTGCTCCGCACGGCGCTACCCCACGCGCAGGCAGAGCAGCTGTTTCAGTACGCCCGCAAGCCTGGGCTCGGGGAGATAGCCCGTGCCTCAGGAGCAGCAGCTGCTGGCACATCAGAGCCGCGATGGGGCCGGCCAAGGGCAAGCCCAGGCACCGGCTTGTGTGTCTGACGCCAGCGGAGAAGGACAAGGATAAACCCCTCCTGGAAGTGACAGCCCCAAACTCCCTTGGTGCCTGGGCCACAGCTGGGTGCTCCGTGTGTCCTAGTTCACTTTTGAATGGGAGAATTCATGGTTACCAGTAAAAAGCATCCCATGATCTGGGCCTTTAACACCAGACAGATCTCTGCTCTACCGCAGCCACAGCCGTGAGCCCACCGTCTCCTGTAAAAAACAGGCATCTGTGCTGTGGATGCTTGAAAAGCCTCTGCTGAGCTGCAGCCGCCCCTGCACGGCGCGTCCGCAGACGGTCCCAGGAGCCTCCCCGGGGCGTCCCCTGCTGCCCGGTCCCCGCAGCTGGGCGCGTTCAGCCCCTGCTGCCCCGCGGTGCCACTGCCCGCGCCCCACGGCCACCCTGCCAGCGCCCGCAGCGTGCCAGCAGCATCCCAGCACGGCTTCGAGCTTCCGCTTCCACGCTCAGCTGCCTTTCGGTGCTGAGGGCTCCCATTCCCTTTGCGTCCCTTAAATCTAGGTGATATTTTAGTATTGCAGTAACGTAACTGCATTGGCACAAGATGAACATTAACATTTGCAGTGTGGGTTGAGAAAAAAACACCATCTTTAAGCCTCCATACAAAAAATGATCCTCACCAACAAATGGTGGTGTCACAGCAACAGTTCCCTCTGCAGCACATATCATTGCTTCTCCTTCAGGTCTTCTGAACTTGAATGCCTCCGCTGCAAACAACAATAACAAACAACAAAATCAAACATTTTTTCCCCAACAGACACCCAGTCTTTGTGATTTCAGATGTTTTTGTTTCCTTGTTTTATCTGCATGAACAGTTTGAATGGTTTTATAATTTGCCTGTGCTTCCATTTTATTATATCTGTCTTCCATCTGTTATTTTTATGGCTTACGTTACCATTCTCCTCTCACTAACGCCAGCGGCTCTACTGTAAAATCGATGTTGCATCCTACAAACTTATCACCTCCCTCCAAAAATATATCTTGTGCATGATGGTATAAGAACTGCCTGGAGAAGAATGAATGGATCTTTTATTAATGATTTTCTTGTAGGAAGAGCCTACGCAATAGTTGTACTTGGTGCAAATACATCTTCTCATTGCACTTTACAGAATTCCTGGTGAATGATACATAGCTCATTCACCAAATGCAAAGAAAAACCCAGCTACATGGGAGTGTCTATGCTTTAGATGACAATACTTTCTACATTTTTAGAGTAAGTTCTTCACATGGAGGGAGGGAAAACCCTCTCCAAGCAACAGACCCTGGAAGCCCCAGCATTCCTGACGCTGCTGTCACAGCAGGGCATGCACACCTTTGCCAAGTTAACATCAGATGGGAGAATCAATATATGTACAAAATAAATATAGACGCCCTTAATATTGTCTCCAGTACTAAGTTCTCGGCTTCAGCTGGACAACACATGAGTACCTGAAGTGTCGCAGTGTATGGCCAGTTAAAATTCTCACTTATTTTGGGGCAACATTTTTTCTCCTTGTTTCATAATTTTCCAAGCACGAGTATAATTGACTCTGGCCTGATACCAGGAGGTTTATTAAAACTGCAAGGGATGAAACTAATGATCGCTAGGAAGATCTAATTCCAAGTATATCAAGTTGTTCATTACATATTTATGACTACTAACCAGTAGCGCTCAAATAAAGGCCTGTGGATTTGTTTGCCTTGCCAAGGCACTGAGATGCATCCAGTCAAGAGAATTCAAAGGTTGAGAGAGAAATCAACGTGGAGCTGCTACACACCTTGCTGTGGAGCTGGAAGAGACTAAACTGATGATGAACCTACGAGTTCAATAAATATGTGCATAATTTAAAATGTATTCAAAACATAAACTACTAAAACATTAATATTTAAACTCCATCACCTGCAGTGTCACCACAGATTTTGCTTGAAGAGCAGATATTGCTGAACATGAAGGTGATGAAGTCACCAGAACTGCCTGAAACACTTCTTTGGCCAAATTCCTGACATGGATTGGAATAAAACTGTCTCAGGCATAAATCTGGCCCCAGGTGTTCTCTCTCTCGCTGTTAAGAAATACAGCAAAATGAGTTTCCAGCCTCCATGCAGGTGTCAGAATGAAGTCAGATGAATGCAGGGAATTAATTTCAGTTGGAGACCTCAGAAACAAGCACATGCTGCTGCGAGCACCAGAAACAGCTTCAGAGCTGCAGCCAGCGGACACAAGAGGTAGGGTACCGCTGCGTGCTGCTGGATTACAGTTAGGTAGGAATATCCCGCGGCAGGTCTTCCAATCACCCAACTGTGGAGCCTGGGGCAGAAGACTCAGGTTTTAACACAGTCAGTGGGGAGAGGCTGGTTTGCCCTCTGGAACTTACCTTTTCCAATGGGACTCCTACTAGGAGCCTAAAGGTGAGGGATGCTCAGACCACTTCAAGTGCACAAGTCACACGCGAACAGAATCAGGACTAAGTCGTGTAAGTCTCTCCAAAAGCTCCTATGCCTGCTGATGATCAGAGCGTACATCAGCTTAAACGCTGCTGGAGGGAACTGAAGGCTGCTTGAGATAATGGGCTTTCAGTGGTCATTCCTAAATCATGTTATTTGCTTTCCAGCATCGCTTCATGCAAAATGCTTCAAAGCATCAGGATTATTGGACAACGCGAAAGAAAATCTTCTGCATGGTCACACCAGGAAACAGATGCTGCTGCTGAGGAGGGCGTGTAGGGAGAGCGTGAGCCTGAATGCACACAAAACTCCAACCTGCGGCTGGGGGTGAGGGAGGCAGGCTTGCTTCTTATGGGGCTTGTTCGCACAGAGCAGAGCTCCATGGCTAGCAAGGGACTAAGGCCAGTATTTCACTAACTGCAGACTTGGTTGATTCCTTCCAAAGGGACACAGAGACCTCTTCCTAATGCTGCCAGGAAGTGCAGGAGGGACAGCGAGCACGAGTGCAAGCAATAGGGCTGCCCGCAACATTTCAAACCCCCAAATACACCAAACTGCGGAGTTCCCAGAGAACTGGCTGCAGGAGTAAGCTCGCCAAGGGCTGGCTCTGCAAAAGTGAAGATCTCAGTTCCCAGTCCATTGATGATCCTGGGCTAAAGAACTTAGATACCAAGCACTCGTGCTGCCTCTGGCTAATTTGCACTTTAACTAGCTTACTGTTAGAGCGATCCTTGCATTAGTTAATCCAGAGGCCATCTGCTGAGGATAATACATTTATTACCAAAAATCTACCTATCTCTATTGTACTAAGCATGCACATGGTGAATCTCAATCATTTTAACTTAGACACTCTATTATACATACAATGAAATTTAACAAGGTATGTCCTATATGGGGCTGTAACATTGCAGCTGTGTGGACTAATTAGATAACACTCATTATTGTTCATTCAATTTGCATTTGCAGATGCAGGGAGCTGAGTGCTGACTGCTCTCAAGTCTGATTGATTGCTCCCACTTTGCATTCATTAGGAAGGTGGCCTCAGCACAGTAGTTTTACAACATGTGTTTGCTACCACTTAACTGGATGTGCCAGTCAAAAGCCTTGAACTGTGTCTCTTGATTAACAATATTTTGCAAATACAGTGCAGTCTATTTTAGCAGCATGACAGGCGGACGGTGGAGCCGGCGTGCCTGGTGCGCACCGCTCCCTGCAAAGCCTTCCCCTTCCCGCTCGCCGCGTGGGAGAAATACAGCTGTGACAGTAAAGGCTCGTGACAGCTAGCCAATACATCAGGTTCATAGGTGGCAGTGTCCATTGCTCATCTCCTCCAGTCGGACGTGAATTAAAGAAATAAATGGGCTTGTCAGAGGGTTTGACTTTGTCAGACAAATACCAAACCCATAAAACTAGGACAAACAAGGTTCACATTGACCGCTGCACTTTTTCCCTGATGTCTCTTTGCAGCCATGGGCTGGGCTTTTTGCTCTGCTTCTTCTCAGCTCCTCCCTGGCCAGTGCCGGGCAGCTGCTCGGCTGGACCAGTTCTTGCAGGGCTCCGGCTCTCGCCAGCTCTGGTGGTCCCCAGCCCGGGGAGCCTGAACCCGGCCCCAGGGGCTCACAGCCTCCAGCCCTCCCCGGCTCAGCCCTTTGCCTGGCCAGCAGCAGTGCTGTGCCATGGGGAGAGACAGGGCGCTCCCAAACCAGGCCTTCCTCCAGATCATGCTTTACATCAGCCAGGCAATCAAAACCCTCTAGGGAATCCTTTGTGTTCCCATAGGGCTGAGATTCAACTTATGCTTATCTGTAAATTAGTCAAGATTAGATTACATTTTGTCCAAGCCCATGGTCAAAATAATAAAGAAATGGTGCAAAAGGCAAATGATATTTGCTAAAAATATCTGTGGCCAGGCTGAGAAGCAGACCAAGCAGCCAGACTAGAGCATCCCTGAGTGCTGACCCAGCCAGAGCAGCCCTCCTCGCCAGTGGGACGGCAGCGGCACAGGAGGCTGCACCAGCCCATGCAGCACCATCAGCGGCGATACCGCGTACGCCCTCCCCTGACCTTCTGGGAGGCTGTGGTGGAGGTGCTCCAAGCTCAGGCTATCACTGACTCCGTGCATCGATTCCTCGCAGGAAGCTTTTGCAGCTGTGCATGCCAACCAGCCCTGCAGTGCAAGGGATGAATTCCAGAACAGCCCCAGCACACAGTGGGCAAAGAGCAATCAATCTGCTAGTAGCCATCTACTTCTCTTAAAAACATTTACTTCATCTCCACTGACATTAATTTAGAGGGTAGAAGAAACTGGTTCAGAAGCATTCCATGCAGCCCAGGGGTCTTGGGTTCCTGGGTATCTCCAGAGCAATTCATCAGCTCCGCGTGCCAGCCCCGCTGGAGCAGTGGGCATAAGGATCATTGCAGCTTTTTTCCATTCATCAGGTGAGGGACTTAGGCACATGGTGGAGCGTTATAAGGTGGTGAATTTAACATGCTGCTGAAGACGTGTGCTGGGATTGCCCCGTTCCAAACTGGGTCAGCATCAGTGCGCTTCCCAGAGCACCCAGCTCCCCACCATTTCACCGCTAGCTCTGAAACCTAATCCTGCCTTCAACACAAGCGCTGTCTGCTTATTCAGTTAGGCTTCCCGGCCCCCAGGGGCCTCGTGCTTTATTTTTCAAAACAGTGTAAACCAAAACCCAGGAAATAAATTTTCTTGCAATAAAAGCTGTCCTGTCCCAGAGAGCTGCGCATCCCACTGGTGCCCGGCCTTGGGGAACGCCACCTGCACCCTCGCCAGAGCCGTTCATCAGGCTGATGCCAGCACAGCTGACGAGGTATCTGAGCTGATGTTTCACAGGCACTAAGCCTGGTAAAAAACACAGAGAGAAGAGAGGAACCCCGCTGGGGATGGCTAAGAAGCTTTGGCAGCCCTTTGCTAGGCCGTAGCACACCCACACAGGAGAAGGGCACTGGCAACCCGGCCTCCTGCACCCGCTGTGCCTCCCCCTGGCTGAGGCCAGTGCAGCCGGCGGAGCCGGGCACAGCCGGGCACAGCTGGGGGAGCCGGGCACAGCCGGGCACCGCAGGCCCCTCGTCCGCCCGCCAGGGCTCGGCACACTCATGTGCCCACTCCCAGGAGCTGCACAGAGCCGGAGGCTTCGGTCCAATCTTGCCACACTTCTGCCTCGACCAAGAGACTTGTCCAATGTCATAGCAAAACTAGGCAAGGACTTTGAGTGACAAGCACAGCATCACATTTATTAGCTGCAAAACCTGAAGGTGAAAGCACCTTTACACTGAAGAGGACTGACTTTGACCACCCTTTTCTCTCAGATCACCTAATTAGTAACTAAATTAATTTTCCACTTGTCTTTTGCTTGAAGTTTTCTGCCTTTCTTCTAGATACTGAAGAAAGGCACCTGACAGCTTGTATTGCTCTTCCCTCGCATTGTATCAATCTGTCTTAATTTAAAAAATAAACAAACAAAAAACCAACAAACAAAGCAAAACAAAACAAGCTTTGCATGCTATACACCACCTTCCCTGAAAGCTTGTTTCAACTTCTGAGTGGAATAAATGCCCCTTGGTGCAAACAAACATTTACAGATACTCCTGCAAAAAGTCATGTATTACTATGAACAAATACAAGTGCTGTTGGGAGATATTGGCATTTCCTCAACCAAATTAAAGTTGTGACCAGGTGTTTTATAATTCAGCACATGTTGCATGTCTCCTTGTATTTACGACTTTAAAGGAGAGGCTTCCTTGTAGTTAAGATTTTGGGTCAGTGCATAATGGTCCTGGGTCAAAGCCCTCTGAAACAAATTGGGAACTTGTCAACAGAGGTGGGTGGGCTTGGGATCGGAGCCACGTATCCCGGGCTAACCTACAAGGCTTTCATCTCGGGACTGTTTCTGGAGCAAGGCAGACTAACAGTGACTAACCCTGCCCGAGGACCGTCCCTGCCAGCCCGCAGAAGGGCTTGGCCCCAGGCCCCGCGGAGGAGCAGCGCAGGGTGCAGACGGAGGCTGGGGCGCTGCGGGGATGCTGCACCCCACACAGGGAGGACGCCTGCCAGCAAAAGGAGGACACTTCATCCAGGGGGGAATCTCCCTATTGGCACGTCCCACATGACATTTCACAGCTGGCTTCCCTGCCAAGGCAAGTGCACTTTAATGGCAAGATGCTGCCATTCAGAGCTGAATTGATTCCAGGGGATTTTTTCATTAAACTCAGTGTTGCTAGGCTGCTAACACAAGGCAGCTCCGCTGCCATCATGTTAGCCAGATGAACCGTCGCTTCAGCTCATTTCAGTGTGAAACACTGACACTTTTTTTCCTTTTTGCATATGCAATACTCACTGGATAGTTCAGGTCTATGCATAACATATTTATTCAACAGTAATCGTTTCATTTCTGCAAAGGAAATATGTTCCACTATTCCTGCAGCTGACGGGCTCTGGCATAAGTAGGAAGCTGAGGCTCCAAAAGGAGGGAGAATATGTTTATAGGATGAACCACAGCTGTTTGCAGTATTCTTCTGCCCTAGCAATTATTTTAATAGGAAGAATTCCTGGAGGGTTATTTGGCTTCTGCACAGCGCGTGCTGTGTTCACAGTCACTAGTTAGGGTATTAGATGAGTGAACCTCTGAAGACACTTCTGCTCTTGTAAGGCATTTTTAAAAGGGAACAGGGTTTGATTCTGCATCCTGCTCACACACCAGAAAATACTTGCTCCCATGGGTAGCACAAGAATGGTAGAAAACATGGTACATTTACATAATCTGCATTATTGTAGCACTGTTCATTAGCATTGCTGAACTGCCCCAAACCTCCCCCAAGGTATAAGAGATTACCTCCCAGCTTAAAGATGCAAAGCAAGGTGAGCAAGACATGATCCTATAGATAGGGTGAATTGTCTGCCTTCGCAGGTGTTTTCCTGAGGATGGAAAGCTGGAACCTCTTGAACTCCATGCTGCACTGGAACTTTTGTGCGTGCCTGTTCACACCCAGCCGCAGAGCAGTTTCTGGAGGCAGCGTCCCTGGCCAGGCTTTCTGCAGTGCTGCAACAGGGATTGTTTACTCCATTGACATACTTCAATGATAAACTGGAGTCTATTAAAAATTCAGCAGCACCCTGTGAATGTGTTGCTGCTTTGCCTCAGAAATAATCACTGTCAGAACAGTCCTCAGACAACACTGCTCACTAAATAAGTAAAATAAAAATTCCTTGCTGATGGGGAAAGCCCCCCCAGGGACTAGCAGTATTTCAGCCTGCTTGTCACCCAGGGGTTTCAGAGTCCTTCAGAAGCATGTCTCATGGCATGCCTACAGGACAGAGGCTTGTTTTCACTTAGTGGCAGGTAGCACCAGGCTCTGCAGGCTCATGGGGCTGCTGGGATAGTGACACTTTGGATCAGGTCTCTGTTAGCACCAGCACAAGAGAGAAGGAAGCCCCCAGACCCCGTGGATCCTGCAGCAGCCCCGGCACCAGGCGATGCTGGCACCATGACAGCTGGGGGACGGCTTGGTCCCCCCAGCTGAGGGGCAGCAGGTCCAGCCCACGCTGGCCTCAGCCACGTCCCATCACCCAGCCAGAGCCAGGAGCCCCAGTGTTCCCCAGCCCGTGCAGTTTTGGTTGGAGCTAGCAAACGTTTGTGTCCATCCCTGCAAGCCTCTTGCACAGCCATTGGTAGCTTAATGAGAAAATGAGTAAATTCCTCCATGGATTTTTACTTTCAATTCAGCTGTCCAAAATGCTGAATATTTGAATTCCTTATAACTTTAAAATGTTATGCTCTCATTTTTATTTCAAGAAGTGTATGTGCTTCTTACGGCATAGGAAATCTGCTAGCAGTGCTTCCACCAAGAGGGCTTTATTCACAAATTTATGAATATGTAACAATGACTATTCATTTGGGGAGATTCATTTAATAGACCAAGTTAAAAAATAAATCAAAGAGCAACTGAAGGACAGTCACACAATGCGGCATTTTGCATGACTCAGGCCACTGCGGAAGGAATCGCCCAGCTGAAGCCTGGGCCGAGCAGCCCGTGCAGAGCCTGTCCTTGGGAGGCAGGGATGGAGATCATTCAGCTGAGGGTTGGCCTCCTGATCAGCTCCAGCTCAGGGCTGCCGATGGCAAACCATCAGTCTCACCCAGTCACTGCTGAGTGCCCTGTGAAGTTTATTACTCTTGACCTTTCAGTTAATGATGGCCTATTTTGAAGAGATGCTCTCTGTCATTTCTAACAGTTAATATGCTTGGGAAATCCACCATTATGCACAGACATCAAATGACTCTTATCCAAAAATTGCCCTGCACCTTCCTGTGAAACAGCCGAGGAAGCCAGACATGGTTTCTTTTGCCACAGACATTGTCAGGCAGTTCCCAGCTTCAAGCACCAGCTAGGGACGTTCATCTTCAGTGAGAACCATTGGCTTTGCCACTTAGAGAATTTGTTTTGCAAAGGTCTAGTTCATTTGCATGATGCAGAGAAAATCACCTGTTCTCACCCCCTCAAAGACTGCAAACCCTTTCACAGCTGTGGCAACTCTGACACCATGTTCTCAGGGAACCTCCTGGGAAGAAAGGGCACGTTGCTAATGGGGAAAATGTGGTGAGAAAAACTCCCCAGGCTTCACCCTCTAAATGAGACTTTTAGCTTGCCATGCAATGGAAGAAGACAGATGCAAACACATGATTATAAACTCTAGGTTACAATCTGAATGTTCCTAAAAATCATGATTTCTGCATGTCATGTTCAAGAAAACTTAGATCATCTGACAAGAATTAGATGCTTTAGTCTTCACATGCCTTGTAAACCTGAGCTTTTATGATCCCATTTAACATAAAAATCAAGTCTCACCTCACATCTAACTCCATTTTTAGAAAAAGGTTGGACCCAGCTTTCAACTGTGCTTCATCTCTCCAAAAGTATTTGCTTGGGTGGATTTGCAAATCACATTCCAGACCAGAGGTTTCGGGTTTGGCACTCTCAGAGCCAGCAACCACCGAAAAGCATCGCTGCCTGTCAGAGCTGAATCATGCCACAAACACGCTGCGCAGTAACCACAGTGCTGCAAAGATCAGCACAGAGACTCGGATCCTCCCAGGTATCCAGACATGTTATTTCTAGGTGAAAGTAATGGAAAAATCAGTGGCCTAAATGAAAGTTAAATGCCTTAATACTTCTATGGAAAAAAGATGTCAGAGACCAAAGCATAAGTAAATAACATCTGCCAAATCATGTTTCAGAAAGTTGGCCAGAAAAACAAACAAATATCCTATTACTCACACAGAAAAACAGATAAAGGCTTGCTATCACTAAATAATGTTTCTCACATACAGAAATGCCACCTTTTATCTAGATATTTAGATGAGAACAGAAGTTCAGTGGTTTTTGTCAGAGCCATTAGTTTCTCTGGAGAGAATATTAGAGCGCTGCTACCGACAGAACATCAATAACAGGGAGATAAATTCTTCTGAAGCGTTAATTTTCTCAGTGTTGTGAAATCTAACTTATGCATCATCACTATACATCAGTGAAGGGATAATGTGAGCAGGCACTGTAAGCACCCTGCTACAAATAAAACAATATAATTCAAGTGGAATTTGTTTCTGAGAGAGGTTTATGTTTGGTACCAGAGATGGGGTTTCAACAGCTTCCAATAACAATGCTGCAGCCTGACAGACACTCATTGCTGCCGGTACCTGCCTTTTTCATAAAAAGCTCTGCAATAAACACAAATGAAAACAAGGGACAGATCTGCTAACACTAAATCAGCACAGCCCTATGAATCCAGCAGTGTTGTAAGCACAGGAAAAGTAAAGAAAGGAGCAAATGGGAAACTAAATGTAATTTCATTATTATGGACAGTTCTATGCAAACTCACCCTTAGTTGCATTGAATGCAATACCATGTGAAAAGATAACTTTCCCTGCATTTCTTGTGTAGGCCTGATTCTGATCTCATCTGGATGTCCCAGTCATTTGGTCCCTGTGAATATTTAATTCCCACATAGCTGTTTCTGTGGCCAGCAGTTCTTTTCTTACTGTGTTTTTTGTACCCTGCAATGAGGTTTAAGAAGCAAAAGGAGCTCCTGGTTCATCGGTCTGCATGTTGTGAGCACAGGACATGGGCTCCCTGTCAGGATCATACAGCTGGGTTTTGGCTCCCTGACAAGAGCTGTGTAAGAGATTGTGAGACTCTTTTCTTTTATCTGCTTCCCGATGTGTTTACTTTATCTAGGCCATTACTAGCACCGGGCAAATACTGCAAATATTTATGCACAAATGTTCCTTAGAATTTTTTTAATTAGTCTCAACCATTTTCTCACTCCTTTTACATTCTGTTCCTGTGACTTTATTCTACCAGATCTGTTTACTATCAGAGTATTCACCGAAGCAGCAAATTGCACATGATTATTGAAGATTATTCACTGGGAGTAGAGTGATAAATTCATTATTAATTTACATTATTAGCATCGTTGTCCTGCTGCCTAGAGGCCTCACTGAAACCAGGACCCCATGCTTTTCGGAGCAAAGAGGCAGAGATGGTGCTCGCTCCCGAGGGGCTTTCAGCCCAAACAGCTGGCGCAGCCAGGCACGCTGCAGAGCAGCGGCACGACTCGCTCAGCCCGAGCTCAGCCTCTCCACGAGGCCTTGCGGCCCTCCGCTCATGCACTCAGTTTCCCGGGCGGGCCAAGCCTCTTGGCGCCCACCCGCACGCCCTTAGTGCCAGCCGCAGCGCTCGGCCCAGGGTGATGCACATCCCTCACCAGGCAGAAAGCGGCTCACGGCACCCAGCGAGGCGCCAGCCAGCACTACCGGGACGAAACTCGGAGCAGTCACACTCTTCCTTCTTAAGGAATGCCGCATGAGCCATTAATTTCATTTGGGTGCTTTCTAGGATGGTGTCGTTGAACTGAATTGAATCTGTCCACTGGTAAAAGCCTTAGAAAAAGGCAACAAGCCCCTGGAGCATGTGGGACTGTTCATAAATTCAATCCATCTTCCTCTAGTGAAGTTGCTTTGCAAGACAGGTCTAGATACCTCATTAAGACTGACAGGATGAGACATAAAGACAAAAAGCAGAGGAACACGTTCTCCAAGTGACTGTCTCTTCCTCTGGGGAAGACATGTACTAGCCCCTGAAAAAAAATCATAAATGTCTATAAATGTCCAAGTAGCAGACCCTCCCACTGCAGTTAGTGACAGGAGCCTTGATTAGCACACTCCTCATTCCAAACTTGTAACCAGCTCTCTGGTGAGGTTTGTTCTGCCTTTCTTGTCCATTGTAAATGCCCTGAAAGCTAAGGAATTCACACTGAAATCCCATTTAAAAAAGTCTTTTAGCCTAGAGCTACACCTAAGGCGTAAATCAGACCTATGAAATGCTGATGTTGATTTTCCAGGTCATCTGTGCCGTGAATTTGCAGGTATATTTAAGCAGCTGGAGCACATAAGTGCTGCAGCCCTTGCTGCGAAGGGGAACCCAGCCTCCAAAAGGATGCAGGCAGGGTGGCAGCACCACAAGAGCCTGGGGTGGAGGCGAGACACTCGCAGGCAGCAGGGATTTCCTCACAAGGAGCAGCAACAAGAAAGGCGCTCTTCACCCACAGTATATTCTTACAGTGCTAATTAATAGTAGTAATGATACTTTTATCAATATTAATAACATTTAATATAAGCACCAAGTGGCCCCATTATTTTTCCAGTGTAAAAAGCTACAAGAAATAAATAACCTTTTCCTCAAAGTCTGCTGTTCTACTATCAAAACAAAAGGTAGATAAATGACCAAGAAAAAAAATAAAACAGTAAGACAACATAACAAAAGAAAAGGTTTTTTTCTTTCTTGAGTTAAGCCAGTGGTTTAGCTATTCCCCTACCACCTCCTGCCCCAGGCATCTAGACTATTTCCAGCTCACTCGTGGTCTTGCTGAACAGACAAGATGTTTTTAAACTTTCTGGGCAATAGCTTTTCATATATGCAATTCCTGCTGAGGTAGACATAAATTCCAGGCAGGACAAGCTTGCATATTTTAGGAGACCTGGGTTTTAATGTCACTATCTGCAAATGTGGAAAAAAAATTACACTTTTCCACTCCCTAGGGGTAAACTGTAGGAATGAAATAATGTATCTGTGCAACATGCGAGTGTGTTCAAAGAAGCGCTACCACTTAGGCTCCTTACATCCTTTGCTAATGGTCAACTTTTTTTTTTTTAATACTAATCTTCAAATAAAACTGCAACCTGCTATCTGCTCCTGTGCTGCAACCCTTCAATGGTTTGCTTCTGCACTACAGACAAGTCTGGTTTTGAAGAAGGTATTGCAGCTTAAGACATGCACCTTAAATAGACGCTGGTGTACGTTTGGGCTAGGATAGCATTTCAAAGCCTGGCAGATTCTGCACTGAAAAGGTGACCAGAAGTTTCTTCATTTATTGTGTTAGTTGGGTTGGAAGAATGCTTCCTGGCCACCTGGAGAACACACCATCCCTTCTTCAGTGCTCCTAAAATGACAACACCTAAATGACCACTCCCAATATTTCTGTCTCTAATGAGCACCTCTTACAGCTCTATAGATTTAGCAGTGGTCATTTTATTTCTTTGGTATTTTCTGATCATTGGCTTAGAGGTTTCTTTTTGAACCTTGTCTCTACCTTCCAAGTCAGGAACCTGAAAAGCAGACTCTGAAGCTGCTGGGGAGAGGATAGGAAGGGAGCAAAAATCCCACAGAAGAACAACTCCTAACAAATTCACAGGTTGCAGTTTGTAAAATGAGATCAATAAATTGTATAAATGCCAAAAAAACACCTCACACAAAAAATAAAACAAAAAGGTGCTGTAAAATATGTTGGGGCAGGAAAATGAACGATCTCTCTGTCAACTATTTAAAAGCAATCCAGTAATGTGAACAATCAGAAGTGAAGAAAAAAAATCAATGCTCTCCTCATGGTGCAGAAATGGAAAACAAGCTGGATTTTGCTCCTGCAAAATCCATGCAAACAAAAACCAATAGATTAATTTTTCTCGTCAGTAATGCGGTCATTTCTTCAGAGACAGAACCACATTCAGAACAGCACTCTTTAGATACAATACTGTGTTTATTGATGTCAGTCAAAATTCCCACTGCTGTCAGTGGTACACAATCAACTCTTTATACAGTAATTATGAATAATTGTGTTTTATTCCCATCACATTTAATTTGTTTAATAGAAAGTCCACTAGGAAGACCTCAAGCAAAGGGGGGATAGAGCATGCCAAATTCAACCCACTCTCCACTCCTCTGCCTAATTTTCAGAAAGTGCAGTAGAGCAAAGAAGAAAAGTAATACTACCTCTATTAGAGAAACCAGACAATTAAAGGAATGACTGGAGTGTCCCAAAGTGGCCATTTCTGTATTCCAAACTGCAGCCAACTTCTAGTTTCAGGTAACAGAGGGAAATCACATCAGGAGATGCAAGGAAGAAATTTCTGTAGCAACTCAAGTATTGGGGGGGCAGGGGAGGGGGTCCTAGAAAGAGCTTGACTGAAACTGCAGAGAGGGCTTGGTAATATAAGGGGAAAAACTCAAAGGGGAGATGGATTAGTGGACAGAGCAGAATGTAGCAGTACAATTTTTCATGCTGTCCAGCACTTTACAGAGCTACACAATTTATCTCACAGGTCTCAGCACCGTGTGTGCACAGAAAGACAGATCTATTAGTTTTCCTTTCCAAACTTTGCTCTTCTGTTGGACATATGAAATACAGCTAGAAACATCATGGAAATTAAAGGCCATGGAACTGGCTCTAAGACAATGGGAACTGCCAGACTAATTCAGCTCCTGAACCTCAGCCAAACCTTTGTTTGTCATTATTGGAGGTACACAATTATTCAATAATCTTCTCTCTGTATCTTGTGGTTGCAAATGCAGTGGCCAGCACCATCTATCATGGGACATTCCTGCTTTTAATTCTCCTAGGCTGTTGAATGTGATCATAAGCAGCCACCCTTGCCAATAGAATTCAGGAAATCTAGACTTTTAGCAATCCATGTTATATTTTGCTTGGACACCTAGCCCAGACAGTGCAAATGTCAAGTCCTTGAAAATGAACAGGCAACCTCCATACACAACCCAGACACTATTTCCCTTTGGTAACCCAACACAAATTTACAAGCACAAAGATTGGGGACTTCTTGTCTCCTGCAGTTATCCCTGCATAGCACATTTATCTGTACTCTGACGTCATGCAAAGCTGTTATGGCTAAGTGACCTCATCTGTCCTGGTGTGTTGTAGTTATTGGATGGAAGTTCCCACTTACTAACCTAAGCAATATTGACCTCCAGAAGAACAGCCCAGCTCCATGCAACACAGGCCTTCACAACACCGTCCACACTTCTGTGGCAGTGCCGCATCAGCAGAGACTTTGCTAAGAGTTTCCTTCCTTCCATAACGACTTGCTGCTTATGTACAAACACTCACTGTCTGGAACGCCACGGAGCTGCGAACCCGCGGCAGCCAGGCATTGGCAGGGTCCCAGCTGGCACAGCACGACCACAGACCCCAGAAAGCAAGCTCTTCCCTGATCAGACTGTTGAACTAAGGGAGTGACACAGAGGAATGGGGCTTACTGACATTAAAGAACAACACAGGAGGTGAACGAGGGCCAGACGTTACCAAGCATTACAGGAATCAACCAAGGAACAAAATCACTGCTGCCAAAGGGAATAACTGATCGCTAGCCCTGTTCCTGCCCACGAAAGGACCACCCATGCTGCTGGCAGATGCACGGATGCTCCCTCACTGCCCTGCTTCTTCTGTAGCTCAGGTGGGCCGAGGCGTCCCCAGGAGAGCTGTGGGCAAGCTATCTGCCTGATCAGCACTCGGACAGCCCAGGCCCTGGGCTACACCACAGGAGCACCTTGTTCTCCAGAATCGCAGCTCTCACTACTAAGTAACTGGTTGCTGAAGTGAGAGGAGGAAACTCCCCAAAAGACCCATTTTGTCCTCATCACACTGTGCAGAGGCACGCAGAGCACGTGGATGCAAGCACAAAGCTCCTACTAGGGGAAAAGTATGGCTCTTGCCACACTGCTACGCAGAAAACTATGAAGCTGTAAGGATCTTAACCACAAAAAAAATACCTAGTTTTTGCAGGAAATATGTTCCCAAAGTCCAGTCTTCCGACTTTGCTCCCATCACCCTTCCCTTTTGCTGAGCTGCTTATGGGATTAGCCTCTAGATCAAACTCTTCAGAAAAAAAGATCAAAGTTCATACAAATCTGTCATCAACCTTCTTCCAAAATGTGCAGGGGGTGAAAAGCTTCATGAAACTACAAAGAGTTCTGCTCAGTTAATTGGCAGACAATGAAGAGAAATGCAAGGGCTCTGGAAAGCTGTTTCAAAAAAAAAATAAAAAAATAGTGAGATCAGAGCTTTAATCTTTGCAGCACCACAGATGATACACTCACGAGTCTAGAGGCAGCTTTGCCAGATTTTTCTACAGTGTTTTAGGATGGTGTTGGCTCCAGCGGCCCAAGCACCCTCTCTGCCAGCAGCCAGCACCTCCAGGGCACAGAGGGGCCTCCTCCAGCCTCCTGGCTTGAGCACAGGCTCCAGGCCTTACACGGCAGGACATGGGTGCAGGCACAGTCCTTCTGCTGAGCCACCTCTGCAGGGAATGGGGACACCTCACCCCCGCCAGCATCACTCAGCGGGGCAAAAACTATGGCCGTGCAGCGTCCATACGTGTAACACAGACCATACACATGGCATAACAGGTTCAGGCATGCCTAATTTGTTTCTTCTAATTAGGACAAAAAAATATTTGAAATTGTAGCATTTGGTAAAGTTGTAAAGGAAGTTTTATTAATGCTGTGAAAACAAAAACACTTTTTTCAGCTCATTGCAAAGCACACTGTTGGTGATGAACTTTTCCTGATAGCAGCAGCTCCATTTCTGAGAGGTTGCTCTTATCACATGCTATTTTTGAGGTCTCTTGCAGTATCTCCAATGTTACAAACAAAGAAGGATCTTCCCATTTTAGTCAAGAGTGTGAGCTCTAAGCTCTTATGACACAAATTACTTCATTTTACCTTCAGAATCCAGATGCCGTGGTGCGCTTGAATTTTCCTCAAGCCCCACACAGCGGCACGGGGCCGGTGAGGCTGCCGCGTGCCAAGGTGATGCTGTGGCTCCATGGCAGCGGCCGGAGCCAGACCCCCACCGCTCGCGCAGCCCCGCGGTCTGGTGCTCGCTTGACAGCAGCCACCCTGCTTTGTACAGCGGTATTCAGCACGGACACAGGCAAAGCAGTGCCAAATGCCAAGAAGCTTGAGATGCAGAGTACAAGTTTGAGTCTTTTGGCAAGTGTTTTTGATTTCCCTTCCCAATTCCTCCCCCTTTCCTTTCATAGCTCAGCTTCTTCACCGTCTCCTGTCCTCAAACATCAAGTAGCAAATTGAGATTAGAGGGAAGACATCTGAACAACAGTTTCTCCCACCTTCCAGAATAAACTCTAAAGCTCTTAGAAGCAGCTCTGCATACCCTGCTTTAAGGCAGTACACACGAGGGGGGGAGCTGCAGCAGTGCCACCCGCAGCCCCCCCAGCACAGGCTCTTGGCCGTGCCACCCCAGTCCCACTGCCAGGACAGAGGTGGCACCGCGCTCTGCACTGCCACCCCGACACAAACAGTTTCTGCTCTCTCTTCAGCCTGACTCAAAATGGGGCTACCATTTAAAAAAACCTTCAAGGATGGGCTTCCAAAAGCTCCTGGGTACATAGAGGAGACGCAGGAACCCTTCCCCTCCACCACCACCTTAAAGCAGTTGTGGCTAGCTGTCCAAATACCTTTGAAAACCTGCCTTCCCGCTTTCAAAAAGTCCTGGGAATGTCAGAGCTTGACCCTAGCTGATTCTCAGACCAAATTCACTCCTGAGGATTTAAGGCACTTTTGATAATATAGATCAAGTCATGAAAGTGCTTTTGCAAACACTGCGCCTTGTCTCCTGCTGCGGCAGGAGAGCACAAATTACTCCTTCACTTTTCTCTTCTGCAAGAGCACAGAGAAGGAATATGCATCAAGAGCATGGTCACCATGGTGACAGCAGGGAAACAGTAGGAGCTTTCCTAGAAAACATTGGTTCGGATCGGAACAAATGCAGGAAATGAAGCAGCTGCAGAAAAGCCTTTTAAATTATTCAGCTGGAAGAAATTGTCAAAAGCGATGTTTCTAAACCACCGGGCAGCAATAGGATCTTCCCTGGAAATCTCATAAGACACTGTCTCCTGAGGGCTGGCAGTGCCATAAGCAGTTGAGACCTGATTCTGTTTTAATGTAAAGAGAAATTGTCCTTATGCTAATGACACTGTGACATATCCACAAGCATGCCATTTCCAAACCCACTTGGTTTTCTGATGTCATGCCTCTCCACATATTCCCATCTTAATGGCATTCTGGAGCAGCAGAGATAGCGAAAGTGGCAAACACCATTCCGAGGAACAGAGCCAAACTCGTTAAGCTAAAAAAGTAACAAATGGCATAACAACTGCTTTTTATGCACATGGTACCAAACTCCATAGCAACTCAGCTATAACTATAAAACTGTCCCACTTAGGACCTGTAAAGATGCAGTGTTATAGCAGTGGAAACCTCACTTAAGTTATTAAAGCTAAAAAATTCTTTAGCCAAGTATAGTTGCTAGTGTAGTCATGTTATCCAGCAGCACAACAACATGAAAGCCATTATTTATCTCTTTCCTCGCACTGCTGAAGTTATTCATTGTATCGTCATTTCTAATTTTATAGGAACTTTCTGCAGAAGGAACCCTGTGTCATATCAAGAAAACATAATGCATACGAAAAGCACTGTTCAAGGAAGACAACTGATGCATGGCAAGAGAGACATCAAATTACCACTTAAACATTGCTTGTGCAGATACGTCAGCAGGTACAGATGAACCAGTCACTTCTGAATGTCTTGTTCTCCCAAACTTTCAGAGCTACGACAATTTACATTTGGTGCTAATTCATCTGTGGAGCTCAGACATGTTTTTAAGATGCTCTGTGTTAATTTCCAGTAGCCTTTGTATTTGTTCTAAAGCTCTGTGCATATAGACTGGAGGAAAAAAAAAAACTACATTTCACAAAACTAGTCAACTATGCTGCTGTCTGAGCGATCTGTGCAGATGAATGTAAAATATCGCTGCCAAATAAAAGCACCTAAACTAAAATGAGTTGGGTGAGCCTGTCCCTAGTGACCTATTTCCAGACAGGATGGAACACAAGCACATACTCTGCATCTTAAGAAGTCTCTCAGAATTCACTACGAGTCAAGTTGTAGATTACGCCTTTGCAAGAGGCTGAACAGGACCGCTTAGTAACCGAGAAAGGGACGATGCTCGTTTTTGTGAAGGTGAGAATAGCTCTCCAACAAGTTGCTATTCAAATGCAAGACTTGTGAAAGAAAACAGAGCACTGCGCTTTCATTCGTGTGTTTCCAGTGCCACCTGCTGTACAGAAGAGGAAGTTTCAGAGGCTCTAAGGAATGAAGCCGGCAAATTCTTCCCAGCCCACTTGGGAACTCAGTCACTACCGAAATTAAATATTGAAAGATCTACATTTTCAGTAGCTCAACAACATATTGAGTTGTGTGTTAAAGACACCCACATGTGCCAAACACTTCTAACTTTACAAAGAAAGTATATCAGCTTCACTTTGAGTTTTCCACAAATTCATACAGCTTCTGGGATGACATTTAATGGATCAGAGAAACATCCATTATTATAAAAAAACTGAAGTATAAAACTGGCTATAAACTTCAAAAGCTCCATTAAGTGAATTCACTGGACTGTAATTAAAGTATTTGACCAGGGATGTTTTTCTTCTCTGTGTCATCCCAAATCCTTACCTAGGAAAGGTTTGATGGGATTTCCAGTTCCATCAGCCACCCCGTGCAGCAGTGCCATACAGTCACAGCCACACTGCTCGTGCCCGTGTTGGTAAATGCTAACATAGCAACAGGTGTATTGGTAGTGAATAGTAACAGGTGTATTGGTAGTGGAACCGGTATTGCTGCTAGTAACGCTCAGATCTAAACAAGAGATAGATGGGATAAACATTATGGATATCTAGGAGATTATTGCCAGGTGAATGAATAGTTTGCAAACTAAGGTAGATACCATAGAGATCCAATGTAATCGGTAAAATATCTAAGTAACTGAAAAAGGGACCAATCAGATTAATAAAGGGGCTGTGATTATAGAAGATGGAATATACATTTATCCAATGAATATGAAGATAACTGATGATTACGTGTGCATTATGCAAATGTATGTTTCTGAATTCTATAAATATTTGTTGTGTGTACAAATCGAACGAAGTTAGATTTGGGCAGGTTATGCCCCTAACTTCCGGCGCCTAATAAAAGCACCTTCATATAATCACTTCGTAGTGATGTGCCTCAGCGAACGCTAACACCCGGGGGATGCACACCTCACTGCCAAATAGTTCTACTTTATCCAATAACATGTACAAATGACTGCTACAAACTTTTGCCAGGACTAGTTTTTTCATATTAATTCAAGAATTCACAGATATAAAATTCAAAACTCGATTTTCTTGTCCATAGGTCTGAATTCAAACATTAAGACCAAATCTTCTTTTAATTAGCAGTTGCCTTGATAGTTGCCAGTGCCACACAAAGCCATCGACCAGAGCTGGACTGGAACCGCTGACCGAGAAGAGATGCGTGGATTTCATTCTTCATTCTACTTTCCAGCAGTGGCTAGAAAGTTACTTGATAAATTACAGTTAGGAGGTTTTCCAAGGGCTTCAAATCAGCATGATTATCTGGTACACGCAGACTTTCATTAGGCAGACAGACAAGGTCTTATCAGCACCCCTAATAGATGTACTGCACTGTTCTGCCAGATCTGATAAGAGCTGCAGATGATGGGAAACTGCCCTCAAGCTTTGAGCAACTTCCCATTGCCAACACCCACGGTGGCAGCTTCTCTGACACCAGCGACTGAGCTGCTGCTGCTGGAGGAGCCGGACCCCAGGCAAGCGGCACTGGACAGACAGCCAGGACCCCACTGGCCATGGGGCACAGCGGCGCAGGTGGACCACGGGAAGCCCCTGTGGAGAGCAGCAGCTGAGCCAGGCCAGGATGCCCCGGAGCCCCCCAGGTGGCTCTGGAAGGAGTGTTCGTCTAGCTCGACAGAAGACGGTGTTCCCAGGAAGGAGGCGATGCTCTGATTTCTCCCGGTCACATCCAGCAGCTGTTTTGTGCTCCCTTCCCCACTGTATAAGAGGATGGCTGGGGCAGCACAGCAGTACTGCCATTGGTTCTGCCACTCTTTCCCTCATTGCATGACCCAGGATTTGCTTAATTGTTTAGGTCAGGGGGGTTCAAACCAGGAGAGGCAGAACATCAGTGTGGTGAGTTACATTTGGTTTGGGGCTCACAACAGTCAGCTGGAAGCCTGGAGGGATGGCAGCTGATGCTTGCTTCTGTATTTGTGGTCAGTTTTGAATCAAAGTTTTAGGTAAGATCTTGTGCTGTGTAGCATCAAAGCCAGCTTTCCATCTGCAGCTGCTCCTGTAACCAAACTGATCTCATTATTCTCTTCTGTGATCAGAACTAGAAGTCCATGACATAGTGAGCATACCTACAAGAGGCAGTGAAGATGCTTGGACAGTAAAAATCCTCAGTCATCTTTCCATGATTCCAGTCCTCCAACCAGATGAGCAGCCATGCAAAAGCCACTATGTCCTCAGCTGTCTTTATGCATCTGTGCAGCTCATCAGCAAAGGCAAGTTGGGTAGCATCTTCTTCATTCTGCAGCCTGAGTTTCAAGGAGCTTGTTAAAACTGAATTTTTCAACAAAGTTCCCCTATTTGATGGAGGTTGCTGATAGGAATTTTTTGACAGTCATTCACCAAGAGAAGTTTAAGCTAATCAGACTAGTTTTCTGTTTTGCTTCAACAGAAAGTATGTGGAACTAGGAAGATTAACAGGGAGGCTACCAAGGGACAAGATAAGTTATTCATTGTGTTTCTGATGTTTAGTTTCAGTCTTCCTGGCTAATTTTCTCATGTCAAGCTCAAATCACTTGACTCCATACAGGAATCATTATGATGCTCTGTAGACTGTGTAGATGTTCACTCCAGGCATCTCTAAGTCTGCTGTTTACATGATAATGCAAAACAGTAATCCTTAATAAACTGCATGAAAAGGCTCAGGTGGCTACTGTGTCCAAAAATAAGCATGCAAAGCAGAACCACTTTGAATTAAGGGTGGCATCATGCAGTATCACTAAATTGCTACCAGTTTACAGCACAAGTTACTTCAAAGGCAAAGTCTCGTGCACGGTTACACGAAATTTGTCTGCCAAGTAGCTGCGTACAGGAGATTCCCGTGTGTGGAGTAGTGGAAGAAGTTTTCTCAACTGGTGCTATTGATAAGCTGTGTTATAACACCAAGGGAGAGCTGGAACTGAATGAATTAAAGACTCGAAGCAAACCACTAATGCCTTCTGAAGCACCAAAAAGGAAAGATTGCTTCCAGGTGAGAAAATTAGTCAAGCCTATAAGCAGTTGCATATCTAAAGAAAACACCTTTATTAAGTAAGTAATCTAGTAATAAACTTCTAGGAGATAAAATGCTGTAATGACTATTTTTATTTTCCCCTTATGCCTGGATTCATGTCTGATTAGATTTGCTGTAGTTCATAAGAAAAGGAAGAGCAGCACAGTTTCCAAGTGCCATTCATCCTGTGCATCTCTGTCTATAGAGCCTAGAAAATTAAGATCCTGATTTGAGCATCTCAAGTTCAAAATTATATGGAATAAGACTGAGCTGTAAAATTGTGTACACAGCATATCATAACTGCAGCTACTTCTGGAATAAATTATGGCGAGTGTCTTAAACATGCCAGGGCTGAACTGAAGAAGGTTCTCCAGCTAAAACTAGAAAAGCTTCCTGTCCAGAAAATGTAGCCCCAAACTAGAGATCAGTCTGAGCTCAATGGCCTCTTGGGAAGAGGATTTGCAATATTTGGTTTTACATTTCACCTGATGAACAAGACTTCCAGAAGTTGAGCACTCTCAAGCACATCATTTAAGGATTTGGTCAGTCTCAGCTATAAAAGTGAACAATTTAGTCAATTACCACCCCCCAAATCTGATGCAACTTGAATTTAAATGGTTGTTTCCACTACTCTCACACTTTATTTGAGCTATAAGAACAAGGGAAGTTGTCCTTGCAGTGATATCTGTCATGAGAAGTTTTTCAGAGCCGTCTGGAAGTTGTTTGTCTCCCAACAGATTTTACAGTCCAGATTCTTTGGGCAAATTTCCAGATTATGGCTGGAATATTCATCTGTTAATTCCAAACTCACCCATCTGCGAGGTCTAGAAAATATTTATATACATCTTTAAAAGGTATGTCTAAACTGCTTGTTTATCTTTAAGTAATGTGAGACAATGTTGACGGTTAAACTTTAAACCTCTCTGGGTTGATACTGCTCAGTATATGAGGAACTGTCAAGAGTTTCACACTGCATAACTACATCTTGTGTTTTACAATGACAGCAAGAATCACTTGCAACCAACAGCTTCATTGCACTGAGGCCTTAGCCCACCCTGCCATCCCAAACTGTTTCAGCATCTTTCCTATATTTATTTCCCCCTATCCAGGCCTGTTTGTACAAATATGTTTTTGATGCCACAAAGCAAGGTTGCCTGAAACCAGGTATCTTTACCAGTCAAGTCAGTCTGAGGCCAGAGGAACCCTGGGATCTGAAATCAGGCAGTGTACTCAGCAAGCAGGATTCAGCGGCTGCCTTTGGTGATCTGCTGGAGCTGCTCTATCTTAACCTGACCTCAGATATCCCTCACATTGACAGTCCAAAAATTAACTAGAACCACCAAGAGAGTAATATTCTGCTTAGGACTGACATAGTACAATATGAAGAAAAGAAGGTCAGAGAGAGTTCAGAGATCTTAACAGTCCTTCTAACATTACCATTCGGGTTGTGCTGAGCCTCTGTTCTTGAACGCCATAGAAAAATGCCACCCTTACAGCAAAGGGATTCAAGGAATTCACAACATTTTCTGTAATTAGGAGGCATTCTGCAGTTTCAAGTGACCTTTGCTGTTCCATACAGAGGAGAAGTAACTTCTGCACCAGCAGTATTGCTGTCAGAGCCTTTCATGCCAGCCATCCAGATGGGGCAAGGTACAGCTCCCGCCTGAGGAAAGGAACTAATGGCCTGTGCTCAGCTCTTGGCACTCGGGGCAAGTAATTCAACTTAGCCCTGGCCCAGAGAGCTTCACCAGCCCAGCCTCCAGAGCTGCCCTCCTCTTGCCACCAGCTCGTGCAGCAGGGCCGGGCTCCCGCAAGCTCACGGGGCTTTGGGCACGGGGATATGCAGGGGCAGCGCCTCTGCCAAGGCAGCGCCGCACTCACCCAGCGGGCTTTCTGCCCTGCTCCTCGCATCATTCTTCTTCCCCTTCAGCACGTGTAACATTCTAATGACTGGTTTTATTCTACAGCAATGTTTATTCTCTTGAGAATTATTTAAAAGAAAGGTATTTGAGTATTACATCTATAGTAAAAAAATAAGTGTTCCCTGACATACACAGACTGCTGTGGGCTAAATGGAGTCATTACATGCACAGGGCACTGGCTATTTTTCTGCTACTAGTAAATTCAGCTTTGTTACTCTTTCAAGATGACTGCCACATGTTAAAAATAGCTTGTGGATGTACGGCCACTGTCTTTCAGGAATCACAAGAACCCCAAACAGCATTGCTAAAGCAGACCAAGGTTTCAGAAGAAGCAGGCAACTTCCCTGCATATTTGAGATGAGAAAAATCATTCCTCTGTCAAATGAGGCTGAGACATCATGCTGAATGTCAGGCTCCTGCTGAGTGGAGCTGGATCAGAAGATGTTCAAAGGTCTCACCCAGAAAACCTTCCTCCAGACAATATCCCCTCATTTATTTTACAAGTTGAGTTATTTGCTCAAGTGAGCAAGTCTGGCTCTTAATCGATGCGAGACATCAGACAGCCTGAACAAGCAGGCAGCAGATCCTGTACATGGCATCCACAGGCTGCCCCGCAGTGCTAGCAACCAAAGTGCTGAGGAATAGCAGAGGTCCCCTCTGCTCCTTTTTGCAGGGACTAGTGCTGGTCTCAGTTCTGATGCCCAACCTGAGGTGATGCTACCTGTATCCCCAGTAGTAAGAAAAGCCAGTGATGCTCTGGGACAAGCAGAATAAGTGTATACTTAAGGTTCTTGTTTTCACTTGGATCCCTGCCCCAGATATCTGGGTTGTTGCTCTGCTTGTTCTATGCTCTAGTTTGGACTGCAGTGCTTGGATTAACGCTTTGAGAGTGTCCAGTATGAGAGAATATTTTTCTCTGAAACAGTTTGTTCCCTCACTAAATGAGGGAGCTAGCACAGTTCCATTTTCCTTTCCTGCAGCTCCTGCCAAGTCCTCCTCACTAGCCCTCCTTCCTCTTGCCCCCACCCTGCAGTCGGTATTTAGAAAGGGATATCACGTCTGCTGGTTGAGTCCTGCTTGGACTGGTGTTGGCTTGCACCGCCAGTTAATCACCAGTCAATGTTAGTCACAACAGGGGAAGAAAATGCAAAGCAAGCTTAACTTCCTAAAGACACAAGAGCACAGAAAGATTCAGGAGACATCCGCCTCTAGAAGTATTTTTACCCTTAGATTCACTGTGCTTTAGATACTAAGGATACAGAAAACTCAGCATTTCAAAAGAGCGCCTGGCCAGGCTTTGCATCCCTGTGAAGATTTGTGTGCTTGGACTTGAGAACATCACCCTGTGAGAGTCTGATTCGGGGTGACAGACAGCTGGTCCCCTGCCGCACACCAAATAAAACCAGGGTCAGGCATCCTTCCTTGCAGGTGAAGTCCCAGGCCCCCAGCAGCAGGATGCTGCCCTCTGGCCAAGCAAGCTCATTCCTGGGGGAACGTGCTCTCCCTGGGGGGCTGGCTCAGCACAAGACAGGGCAGGGCTGCACCAAGAGCTGTGCACAGATGGTGGGCTGCTTTTGCTGCACACTTGGATTGGCCAGGATCATAACAAGTCCAGGCATGTGTTTTCATACAGGGTTCTCGGTGGATATTCTGCAGCACACAAATAGGATATCAACATGCTCAACTGCAGGATCAGCCCTTACTTTACAGCAAACACTCAGATCATCTGGCCTGGGAAAGAAATCAGAGCTCATACCTTGGGCTCCTGGTTCACTTGCACCATAAAACATGCGGCTGGGAAATACACAGCTACAGCTTTCCTTGTGCAAGCCCATGAAGAGAGCAAGACAAAATCCGGGACAGCTTTCTCAGGGCATCACAGAACGGTCACAAATTGCAGGTAACAGAAAAAGTAACGTTCCCTTAGGGAATCTCAGACATTCTGAATAAAGCACAGAGGGGATGAGCAACAGTCAGGGTGCAGCTGCAGTCCAAAAAGGTAATTGGTGAGCAACTACCACTGTGATTTTTCAGCTGTATCCCAAACTACACCCAAGTTTCAAGCCTGAGATATTTTCAGGATTATGTAGAGGAAAAAAAAACAACACCAATTCCTCCCCCGCTATGTTAGAGTGCTATGAATTCACAATTTGGTTTTATGTGTTGCACCAGTTATTGCTTCATGTCATTTCCCAAATACTTAGCTTCTAGACTTCTATGATTATGGACCTCAGTTTATTTTTAAAAGCCTCATGAATTTGCAGATAGCTTAAGCTAAACTTTTAGCATACTGTAAGACAAAATGCTTCTATTGAAAAGCATACATTCTTCCTTGTGTTGAGGACTATGCATACATAGCAGAAACTAATAACTTCAAGCAGCCTCTCAAAAGCATAAATGTTTTCTGTTTACATAGTTCTATACCATCATCTCTAAAAGCCCTAACAGTAAATACTTAAATCACCAAGGCTTTAATATAGCCACACACATTAAGGCTTATCTTAGCTTTTCAGCAGGCAGAGCACTTTCCCAGTGTTTGCACTGAAAGCAAGCACCACAGCATGAGCTGCCCTTTTAAGGTTAGGGAGAAGTTTCAGGTGAAGAAACTGAAAGCAGCTGGCTAGCTGGCATCAGCAAGAGGGTTGCAAGCCAGCATCAGGTCAAGAAAATAAGGCTCAAGTTCCTGTCTGCAGACCACAAACTTCTGTTTCTGAGCCCACAGCCCCACCAGGACCTTGCCTTAGATGATGAGAGATTTGCAGCTGCAGTGCTTAAAAATAGCAAGACCAGGGCTCCACAGTGAAACAGGTGGGGATGTGACCACAGGGGCACTGTGGCAAGGAGCAGGTCCCCCCGGCAGGGCCGATGACACAGGAGCGGGCAGCACTGTGCGTGTCAGCAGGAGCTGAGAGCACATTGCAGGCACCCACATTCCCAACATACACACCAGGTTTCCCAGGTTCTCCCACTGCCCTTGGCCCACATCAGCCTTCCCCCATCCCTTGTGAAAAAACAGTTTTACATTTATTACTCAACCCATCAGAGAGGCTTTGCTGACACCCCTTCATCCAAGCAGATACAACGTGGGAGAAACTCAGCTTGGAAACCACACCATCAAGCAAAGAACGTTCCTTCCCAGCTGTCTCTTTCAATCCAGCCTTGCTGCTGCCACCCAGCTGCCTCTTATAGCCTCCCCAGCAGGGTAATTAGGCCCTTCAGCTGACTTTGATTTGCCACCCAAAGTATTTGGATGCTCCTTAGCTCTTCCCAGCTGGTGGCTGCCCTACAGCCTGTGTTGAGGTCACACGTAGTCCTCCATGCACATCCCCTCTGCAGCTTTGAGGTTTGCAATGATTTCCAAAGCAACAGTCAGTGTGGTGGGAAAAGAAGCTGCTTCATTAAATCTTCTATTACAGCAAGAATTACAGAGGAATTATTACTTCTCCTACTCTGTCACATAAAGTGAGGTGAGAACAAAGCTTAGTGTGACAATGGCTCAGGAACAGAAGAAGAGAAAGTTATAAAAAGGCCTCTCAGACAGTAATAGCCTGTGACCTTCCTGACTAACGGGGCCGCCAGGGTGACAGCCCCTCGTCCCTGCTCGCGATGCCCTACGGCTGCGCACACAGCGGGGAGGTCTGGTGCGCTGCACGCCGCGAGCCGGGTC
>VXAA01000921.1:79526-118857 GCA_013399115.1 Anseranas semipalmata | reverse complement strand
AAAACAAGGTTTTGCACCAGCCAGTATTTCACTGCAGAAACAAAGCTTCTAAGAGCTGGGGATGGACTTAAAAGTGCCACCGAAGCATCATCAGACCGAAGTGCTGAACAGCAAAGTATCTGGAATCTGAGACATCCAGAGCTAGCTGCAAACCGGGCTAAATGCGTTGTGCTTGTCCTCTTTCAAAGAAAATCTCAAGATTTAAATGCCAGTTAAATGCAACTCACGGAAAGCAGGAGGGGGTGTCACCACTGCTGGTTATTTGTATTTACTAATCCTCCACAGCACACTCAATGCCCGTGGAAGTGTTCTGCACTTTTTCCACAATGCGTTTCCTTCTTTAACCTGATTCCTCTCCCAAAAGGGCTAAAACCTTTTCTTTGCAAATGCACAAATGCACAAGTGGAGCACCTATACAAACCGCACACCGCGGTTGTTTACCAGCACCACGCAGAGCCTTGGTTAGCGCAGCTGGTTCGGATCGGTTCGGTTTTGCTCTGGTCCAGGTGGAGGTGGCAGGGAAGGGGCAATGGGTTCCTTCCACAAGCACCTGCCCTTGGGTACAGCCACAGCCCCCACCAACGCCAGGCTGGCGGCCAAGGGCTGGTGGCCACGGGCATCGCCGCTGCCGCCGGCCTGGCCACTCTGCGTGCATCTCCTGAAATCAGCTGTCAGGCACGTCTGTGGCCCTCCGAGCTCCAGCTGTGTAAAATTAACTTTGGCACTCAAAGTTTTGTTTTCATTAGGAATCATGAAATTAAGAACCTTATTTCATGGGGTGTTTTTTGCAAAGATCACGGATTATGGCAAGATGCAATGCTGCACCTCTGCAGCACTGATAAAAATTGATAAGGGAAATCTATGAGCAACCTGAAATTAGTGGACAGACCAGTAAACTTTAGGCAAAGCTCCATAAGAGCAAAGGGACTTCTGTGGCGTGGTTAGAGAGGTATTTTTTGGAAAAGGGTGTTACAGGGAAGTCACCTTCCAGAACTCATAATCCTCCTCTTTCAAAATAAACAAAAGCACGTTCAAAAGCAGAAGGACAGATTCTGCAAGCGGTAAAGCAGCCTAATGCCATCAAAAATCACTGGCGCTTTATGCATTTGCTTGCCTGGCAAGACAACCCACAGGATAAAGTAGAGCCCACAGGATAAATCCACTCTGAGTGCCAGTTTTAGTATTTAGTTATACTACAGCTTTAGCTTTGGTTAATCTTTTCCAGGCCCATGCTTGGAGTTTCAGTCAGGGAAAAAGCACAGAGGCCACCTAAGCCATCTCCTGAGCTGCCAAGAGAGGACGAGTCGGCCCCAGCTGCCTCCTGTGCCAGCCCCTAAGGAGGCACGGGACACGAGGCTGCATTTGCCCCGAAAATTTTGCAACCGAAGGAGTGGAGCTGGATGGGGGGAGCAGCGAGGGCAGCTCATGAGCCCCCGGTCCCATGCTGCTGCCCTGCCAGCCCCACACCAGGCAGCGTCACCCCGCTGCCTCCTGACGCTTGGCGGAGGAGAGCGACGATGGGGGGAAAGCCCCCGCAACCCGCTGCCACTGAAACTCCTAACTGTGCCCTGACCGCCTGCCCTTCCAAAAGGAAAAATACAAAAAGAAAGTGTTTCCGTACTGATAGTACAAACACAGGACGGAGAGCCCCAAACCACGCCGGGCAAGGTGGCCAGAGGACAGGAACGGCTGCACAGTGACGGCTTCCTCCTGACGCAGGGCTCAGCTGCAGCGGGGAGGGGACCTCAGTTAGTGCGGGGCGTGCGCGTTCCCACTGGGTGGTGAAGAGTTTTCCCTTTGTTGGAACAAAAATTCCCTGAAAACAAAGAGAAAGGATAAAAGTATCAGAGGCTCTGAATATTCTCACTCCTACAGAGATCCCCGAAGTGGCGGCTACGAAGTGCTGGCCCCAGGGAAGGAGCCAAAGCCGCACAGAGCTGGGTACTGGCGCAGCAGTGCCCATCCTCTCGGAGACACTGAGCTGACCCGGCAGGGAGAGGGGAGTCTGAGGTTATGGGTGAAAACTGGGGCTTTTTGAAACCACTGCTTTCAGAAATGGAAATTCAGAAATGGAAATTCCTCTCATTTTAAGTTTTGTGGGCTCTTCTGCTCAGCTAGGAACTTCCTAATGAAAACCCTGAATTTCATGACACAGAAAGACTGCAGGAACTCAAGCCTGTGGAAAAAAAACAGTAAATAAACTTGTAAATGCCTCCTGGCATGAAAACACGGGCGGGTGCTGGTGGAGGAGCAGGGGCAGAAGCAGCGGGTGTTGTCTGCTGCTGTCCCCGGCAGCACTCGGTACAGCCTGTGGCTGCGCACCAGCTCCACGAGCGCCCCGGGACGCGGCCCCGGCCAGGGCTGGAGGTCCTGCGGTTGCCATCACCACGAGAGCCCAAGTCAATCGCTCTGAACTCCTGTCATCTCTGCTCGTAGCAACCACCCGCAAACTGTCCGTTCCCATCTGGGTTTTGGAGGTGAGGAAGACACCTACGCTCCTTTCTACTCACAGTCCACAGGGCAAAGCAAAGCCAACTTCATTTGCCCTGCAGAGCTGAGCAGAAGCATTTTATTGGGAGGTTAACCGTGAGACAACAAAGCCTACTGGGCTTTTTTCCCTGAAAGCCGGTGGCAGAAGTGCTGTGGGGAACATGTAGAAGCACTCCAGAAAGAAAGACGTAGAGCTACATAGCGGCACTGAGGGGCACCGATCATTCCCATCAGTAACCGCTACTGTTGTTCTCACTCAGTGCTGCCCTCATCTTAGAAAAGCATTTAGGATGCTTTAAGATATGTTATTGATCGCATATTTAACAGTAAACACTGCAGTTGGCCAATGCGAGCTATCGCTGAAGGATACACATTTGACCACAGATTAGATGAATCACTTTGCACAACAGTGTTACAAACACTCACCATTGAAGAGTTCTTGACTTCTTTTTCCTGCTAGTGGCTCTAAATGAAAAACCAGAACACGTGCTGAATTGCAAAGGCACAAGAAGTCATCACATCCCCCATCACACCCCGCCCGTGTTCACTCTCAGCAGGACCAGCAGCAGCTCCCGCTCCGCGGCCAGGGCCGGGAGCTTCGCCGGTGGCTCAGGTGCTCGCAGTGCTGCAGGGCTCGGAGCCACGCAGGAGGTGGGACCGGAGCACATGCGAGCGGCTACACCGCGGCCGCCAGCTGTGCCCTGGGCTGCTCCCTGCCAGCACGGAAATGCTTCCCCGCGCTGCACAGCCGAGCCCTAAGACCCTGGAGGAAGTGGGGCCGTTCCTCCAGGCACATCGCGTCCCTGTCACCCTCAGCGCTCCTGTGCAGATCCGCACGAGCCCGTCCCTGCCCCAGGCGGGCTCTGCCCCCGCCCCACAGCCCCACACCCCCGCCCCGAGGCCGGGCAGGGCAGGATGCGGCCCTGCACATCCCCGCCTGCCAAGAGCCACCAGTGCCTACCGTGCTGGAGCTGCCGTGGCTGAGCTTGTCGAAGCGGAACTTCAGATTTGACCTTGGAGAGTTTCTGTTCTTTATATCTGCTGGAGGGTGGGGAAAAGCAAAAAATAGTAATAATCCACGAGCAAACCCGTTTGTTGAAGCTGTAGTGCTGAATGCTGCGCGACTGGCGCAGCAGCCAGGCACTTTAATAGATTGTCGCCAATGTTACAAATATTTAGTCTATCTTGGCTGAATGTTTGGCAAAATCTGTACATTGTGTTTTTGATGAAATAAATTGAGGCTTAATTACATTTCACAGTGTTTCTACTGGAAATGCCACTGAAAAGGCTACAACAAATGACTGATCTGTATAAGTATGGGTGGATTTCAATGCTCTTGGCAGGAAAAATGCAAAATAAACACTTTAAGCATTTAAAGAGGCAGTTTTATTCATTCATAAATTCTCTAATAAAATAAGGAGGAGGACTTGAGCTGCAAAAAGCAAGCAAGCCAGGCTGCATTTTCCAGCTTAGTTTTTCTCCCGAGCTGTTCCCAATTACAGAGCTGTTAATGGTGGATTTGCAGCTCTCTGGCTGTTCGCAAAGAGCTCCTAAGTTCATAACATGCGTTTTCATTTGAATCATGGTTCCTTCCGGCAGAACCGCAGCGCATGGGGAAATTAAAGCGGTTGTGATGCACGGGTGAGGAGCAGACGCTGCAGACATCCCAGGGCTCCTGGCATGGAGCGGTGTCGTCACCGCTGTGCTGCACTAACAAACGGCCCGTTTTGCCAATTTTCCTCATGCTGACTTGTACCTTACTTTGCTAATTGTCTGACTAAAATGGATGGCATTAGTGCAGAGTAAGTTAGCAGTAGGGGTAATAGAGCCAGGCTCAAGGAATGCTGCTTGTTTATTAAATAATTCCTGAGTCACGGCTCATTCCTTGGAGACAGCGAGTCTCCAAGACTACTGCAAGTGTCTGTCAGGAGAGAGCAGAGTAAACAAGGCCCCAACAGATGCCACCTCTGCACTCTGATTTAGCAGGGAAGCAAGATCCCTGGGGAAGCACAGGACCAGCGCCAGCAGCCGTGCCCCCAGGGCACCCCCGGGCCAGGCCGAGCGAGCTGCCCGCAAGGCAGGGGTGCTCGGCCGCCCCTCCACGTCCCGCAGCTGCTCCTGCTGTCCCCACCCCGGCGGCTGCCGCAATTCCGGAGCTGCCTGCCCGCCCCGGCCCGGCCGGGGGACAGCTCCCACCCCACGCACCTGTGGGACTCCTGCTCATGATGACTGGGGTGGCCGCAGCCCCCACGCTTGGGCTCTCGCTGCCGGGCGATGCGCCGTAGACAAACACGTCCTGCTTGAAGGGCGACGCCGTGGACGGCTGGCTTCCCTGCACGGGAGAGAGCGAGACACGGCTCCATTTCCTGCAGCGAGCTTTCCCCGGTGCTCTGCTCACATCTCGTCACAGCCGTGCGCACCAGAGAGCCCGCCAGGCGGCTCGTCCAGGTGGAGCAGACCTCCTGAGCGCGCCGCCCGCCGCCCTGCCGGGATGCTGGTGCCCACCGGGGAGCGCCCAGGGACCCGGGGCTGCCGAGGAGCCCGCCGAGCTCCGGCCGCGCGAGCCCAGGAGCAGGAGCCGCAGGGGCTGGTGCCTACCACGCTGTCGTACTCCTCCAGCGTCTCGCTCTCCCCCGCCGTGCTGCTGAAGCTGCTGGTGCTCGAGGAGGAGCGCGAGATGTTCGACCTCCCGTTCTCCTTCAGCTTGATGAACGGCCTAGGAGGCAAAGCGATGCGGAAGCAAAGCACATGGCTGCTGCACGCAGAGCTGAGCACCTCGCGGGAGCGCCGCGGGGCTGGACGTGGCGGGGCACTGCTCGGAACAAGCCCCTCCAGAAGGTGGGATAAAGCAGCTGGCTGGCGTCACCAGCAGGAACACGGGGCCTGGCTAACTCCGCACCACGCGACTGCCCGGCTCCCATGCCCAGTTTTGGACAACTCCTGTCAAACACTGTTTCTTGCTGCTGTTCTTTTTTAAAGATGGCTATTTTCAGATCATAAAGGAGCTGTGCACATGAATCACCAGAATCTTTTTTTTTTCCCCTTAATATCAAACTTATTGATACTAAGACCTGAAGGTGGGTTTTGTTCGACAGTCCCTGATGGCTGTTAACTACACAGAGACTTGCAGGAATTTGAGCTCAGAGGAGGACCAAGCTCTGTTCTGCTCACCTGTCTTTGTTGGGGCATATTTCAGGGGAGCTGGGGTTGGATGAGGTTTCAGATTTCATCTCTTGAGACGAATGTCCCATATCTGGTGTCTTCTGGGCTCCGGAAACACTGTCACTGAGGGCACAAAAAGCCAGGCTGCATGAGTTACACAAGAGACTTAAAAAGAAAGGTCAAATTATATTCCTAGCACCAAATGCTAAACTGTAAGAGTAACAGATGCTCTTTGGATACCACTGCTTCGATGTAAAACAGAGAGAAGGCATCCAAGACACCATAGCCTTGAACATGGCAGAAGCCCTTGCAGCTGGCTGCTGTGGAAAAGGGAGGTTACAACACCCCAGCACACTTGCAAGGCCTCCAGCACCAGCCAACAGCTCCTCCAACATCTAACACGTACCGGGTGTTTCTAACCTCAGCGACCAGGGCAACATCAAACCTACCATCTTGTCCGGCTCTCCGACTGGCTCTCAGAGCCCGTGTGCAGGCGAGGGAACAGCCCCGACCGGCGCTTGATGGGACTCCTCGACTGGTTCTTGGCTGTAGCTGCTGGAACGGGGGGCTGAAAGAACGAGACAGCCCAAGTTCGAAGAGAGCAAAGCTCCGTCCTAGAAACTCCTGAGACCAAGCATCCTACTAGGAATTACACTGCTCACAATTCTCAGCGTGTACATCCAGAAAATGTGTAATACCAAATTTCTTTTACATCTCCTTTGTACTTTTGGGATAAAAACCCCAGGAAGCCCATCTTCCAGTTCTTCCACAAAACAAACCCGATTTGAACAAAACACACACAAAAGCATGCTGTGCCCAAATCCTCTCCTTGCCCTTGCATTCCCTGCCTGCTCAGGGGGCTGCCATGCAACATCAGTGGGGTGCAGCACCCTACCAGGATGGGGAGGGATGGACAGACAGACAGAGGGACAGCAGGACAGAGGGCCACGTGGCCACGCTCACCGAGAAGGTGGTCTTGGTCACCTCGCCGCTGTTGTGCGCGATGCCCCCACTCAGGCTGCCGGGGATGCCGCCAACATGGTGCTTCTTCTGGCTGCCCACCATCGTCTCCATGGAGTGGCTGCGCACCCGGATGGCTCTCTGTGGCCGCGAGGGACAGGGGACAGCGGGTCACCACCACCTGGGGGCCTGCTGCCACCCAAGGCCTCCCCAGCCCCAGGTGAGCCATGTCCCTGTGGCAGCCGCCAGCAGCTGCAGCCCGTGGCTGCCCCTCAGCCTTCGCCCCTCCAGCCCCAGCAGTGCCCTTCCTGCTCTCCTTGCTCCCTGCAGCTCCGGGCGTGCTTTCCTCGGGGCTGCCCGCGCCCAGCCACTGCTCTGAGGTCCATCAGGGACCACGGCCACACCAAACTCCTGACCCCCGACCCCCTCGGCTGAAGCGCCTGCAGCCTCCCCCTGCCCTCGAGGCTGGGAGGGTGACGATTCCCACGCAGCCTTCGGCACCGTGCTCTTCAGCAAACCACAGCCTTCTCGCAGCTGGCCTGAGACATCTGTGCCAGTTTTGGCACACGCTGCTTCTTATGAGGGAGAGGTTCCTGGGGCAAGGCCTGGTGCCCTTGTTCTCTCCAGCTGCCCTGGGGAGCTCGAGCACCATCTGAGCACTGAAGGAGGCCCGGGCTGGGGTGCACCTTGCCCTGGTGTGGAGCAGGTGCCAGCTCCGGTCCGCTGACAGAGACCAGAGTGGTGCTGCACTTGGTGTGAACACGAAGGGATGTGCAGCCCCTGCAGAGCTTTCCAAGTCCACCAGGAAAAGAACCAAAGGCACGGCTCTGTGAGCATGAACTGCACAAGTGGGGGATGAGGACGACTTTAACGTGTTTTGACTCAAACTGTTGTAACCAGAGCTGCACATACTGGAGGCAGAGACCTTTTGCAAATCTGAACGCTCATTTTGGATGCTTAAACAGGACCTGAGCTATTTTTAAAGCCTTCCCTCAGTTGTTGTCCCAAGCACTTACAAATAAGACCATGAGATCTTTTGAAAGTCTGGCAAGCACTATGAAAAGCAGCAGTGAAATGCGCAAGTTAAAAAAAAAAAATCTATACACTTATGTTAATTACTGTAGTCACCATAGTAACTGGAGCCCAAACTGGACTATGATCCAGTGTGCCAATTACAGTAAAGTTTTCCTTCACAGCTATTACCTTCTGAATTTCTGCTGTGCAATCTACCATGCCATGGATACGTTCTTCTCCAACCCATTCAATGACAGCTCAAGGTAAAGAGATGTTGGAGGAAACAAGCCAGCAAGGGGCACATTTCTGAAGATGTCCAGCACTGCATCCATGGTGCACAGGCACCGCTTTGCTGCTGGCTTCAGCCACTTGTAAAACCCTGCAGTTACTGAACTGTGCTGTGCCCTGCAGAGCCCAGCTTGCACAGGGACCGCGGTGTCCCCAGCAGCCCCGCGCTCAGCCCCATCCTGCCCCTCAAGTAACAAACTGCAAGCAAGCATCCATCAGAGTGGATTTATTAGGACCAGCAATTCATACAAACTTTGACAGCATCTGCAGGTGAAAGTAGTGGGTCGCTCTGCTGCCAGCCGCTCTGGCCGGTGGCCGCGGCGTGCAGGCAGGAAGGTCTCTTCCCGGCGCTGCCGATGCCACGGAGCCGCGCAGTGCACGCAGCACCCACCTGCTGCCCGGTGCAGCTCCTCGCCCCGGCACAGCTTTGTGCAGTGCACGACCCCAGAAACCAGCGCTCTGCGAGCCACAGCACCTGCAGAGCAGCCGGGAGGGAAGGGGCCGAGGGCTGGCTCACCGATGGGATGCAACAGGCAAAAAGAAATGGAGCGGATCACGCCTCGCCCCGCTCCCGGCCCTCCATGTTTGCCACTTCTCTGTCCCACATTCACTCCGAGAACGCGCTGCGCAGGAGGTAAGCTAGCAAGCAGCCCAGCAGCGCGGTCCCGAGGTGGCGAGGCAAGCGCAAGCCAGCTCTGGCAGCTGGATGCACCGCGTGCCCCAGGACACCCTGAAATGCCAAGAGAGCAAAGTGCACCTTCTCATACACAAAAGCGTGTGAGAAAACGATCATTTAACGTCCGTGTCAGTACACTGTGACAGACAACTGCATGCTACCCCAATTTCTGCAGCCCATCCCATACCTAAGCTGGACACAGCTGAGCCTCCACCCACCTCCACTGTGGGGGACCTGACAGAGCCCCTCAGCGCTGCTCGTCCCACCTCTACAGCCCCGTGCTGTAGGGTGAGGTTCATCCCCCACAGGTGCCTGTTCCTCTATGACAGACAGCAAGCTGTGCCTATGGTACAGCTCCAGGAGTTATCTCCCAGCACTGTGCCCCCGCAGCTCTCCCTGCCCGGCACAGCAAGGGGCACCGTGGCACCAGCAGCCGTCCCCGCCGCAGCCGTAGCGGAGCGGGACGGGAGGAGGTGCAGAGGAGCCGCGCGCCCAGAGCCAGGGCATGGGCGTCACCCACCACTGGGATGGGGAGCCCCTGCTGGGGGCTCCCTGCATCGCCCCCTGTGCACAGGTGCAGGGGGCAAGTCCTTCCCACTGACTCCCCACCACCGTCTCACAGAAGTCCATGCAAGAGGCTTCTGGCCGTGGCTCATGCCCAGGGACACTGCCAATTGCCTTCCCTCCTTTACCAGGGCTGACCCCCACTACCCCATGGGTTAGTGTCCGTATCTGGGACGGTCGCCCAGAATTTCCTCCACGTCACTTCCCCTCATTTCTTTCTTCTCCTCCTCCTTCTTCCCAGCCCACTCTTCCTGCTGTCTTCCCTTACACCCACCCTACACCTCCACCCCGGCACAGCAGCACCTTTCCTCCCTCGGCACTCAGCACCTCTCTCTGTGGCTCCTGCTGCACGTGATGCCAGCCGCCTCCTGCCAGCTGCCCTGTCTGGCCCCATCCTGCAGCGCAGCGAGCCCGGTGCTCAGCCCAGCGCTGGGACGCTCAGGCAGGACGTGCCAGCCGCACGCACAGCCTGGCACTCCCCTGAGCAAGCAGTCCCTCCCTGGACACGGCGAGCACTGGCGCACGCCAGCGGGAGGAGAGGTGCTCGGGGGCCCTGGGGAGCTTCCCCAGCAGCAGCGCCCACCCAGCAACGTGAGGACCCGCTCGGGTGTTGGTGGCTGAGCGGGCACCGGTGGAGAAGCGCTCCTCCCTCCTCCACACCTGCCCTCAGGAGCCTCTCGCCCCCAGCACCCCTCCCCTGCACCTTCCACCAAAGGCGTTTCGCCCGTCCCGGGCGCATTTTAACTTTGCTGTTGGCGAGGGACTGGGGCTTACCTTGAAAGATTCCAGAAAGCCTCCGTGCCCTCCATTCTCCAGTTTGTCCTCCTCGGGCCCCAGCCCCAGCATGGTCTGGGTGTGCCCGTGGAGCTCGTCGTGAAGGTTGTCCAGCAAGGCGGCGCGCGTCCGGTCCTGGGGAGCGACAACCGGCTCAGCCGGGGCCCAGCCTCAGGTGCGAGGACGCTCGCCCGCTCGCACTGCCGGTCCCTGAGCTCGCCCCGAGTGCTGACCCAGCTCAGCGCCAGGGAAGAGCAGTTTGGGAGGAGAAATGGAGAGAGCCCTCAGCACCCTGCCGCACTCCTGCCGGCCTCCCCGCAGGGCAGGCCAGGGTGGTATGGGGTGGTTTGGGGTGGTGCAGGGTGGTATGGGGTGGTTTGGGGTGGTACAGGGTGCTGCAGGGTGGTCTGGGGCAGTACGGGGTGCTGCAGGGCCGTATGGGGCAGTACGGGGCGCTGCAGGGCCGTATGGGGCAGTACGGGGCGCTGCAGGGCCGTATGGGGCAGTACGGGGCAGCGCGAGGCAGAAAGGCAGCGAGCTTTACCTCCAGCTTCGCAAACTTGTCCGACTTGCAGCAGGCGTTCTCAGCGTTGATGAGCTTGGTGAGCAGGAACTCCTTGAACTCGGGGCTCTGGGGGAGCAAGAGAGGCAAGGTCGAATACCGGCCATCGCACAGCTCCGGGTAATTCTGGTAGCATAACCCTACGGACCCAAAACCAAGCAGTGCCCCGGCGGGGGAGCCGCAGCTGCTGCCCTGCAGGGGTGACTCCGTGTGACACCGCAGCACGTGCAGCCTCCTGCCTTGCCACAGACCCATGGGCCTCGCTACCAACAACGTGTGCAAACCCCAGAAGTCACATTTCCCCTAACAGGGCATACTTTGGAGCATCCCAGACACACACGTATATTCCTCCTGACTTGGCGCATGCTTTCAGACCCACGTCTCACCTTCTGAAACACCGGCGGGCTCGGCAGGGGCGGACCGAAGGAGGGGACGTCTTCCCGGGCCGTGACGGAGACCTGCGGGGCCAGGAGGAGCCGGTGGGGTGAGGGCACGAGGGCAAGGCACGGGGGCAGCACCCGGCGCAGCCCCCACTCCCCGGGCCGTGCTCCGCAGCCCAGCCCGGCGGGGGTGCCCCCGCCCGCACCCGGTGCTGCCGCCCGCCCGCTGCCGGGGCAGCACTGACTGCACAGCCCCGAGAACTGTTTGCATCCGCAGCTCCAAGCAGCGTGCTTTCAGCTTGAAAAATGATGTCCTACTGATCTCCTAATGGAAAGTGCAGGGAGAGCAGGATTTGTGCTACCCACGCTTGAGTGCCGTGTTTAGGCAGGTATGAGCTGTCCTGAGGCTTATTCAAATATTTAGTAACATCCAAAATCCTCAGTAAATGAGCACGCAACTACATGTGCACATATTTTATACACACACATATGTATGTATACACACACTATCTAACAGTACAAACATAAATACGTGTATATATACATACGTACATTTAATGTATACAAAATCCACTTATGTATATTTCACACCCAAACAATGCACATGTCAGCGAGCTGGGCGTGAACCGCCCGCAGAGGAAGCAGAGACACCTGGGGCAGCGAGCGGAGCTCCACGGGCAGCATCTCACGCCTGAGAGGCCAAAGCAAAAATCGCCATGTGCAAGTTGAGATTCCCCCTACCTTGTAGGACGTGTTATCTGTCTCGGGGTTTTCCACCTGTACAACAATGTAAGCGTGCAAGAAATTGGAGGCAATCATGTCTGGGACGAACGGCGTGTTCTCTTCTTGAAAGATAATTGCCACAATGTCATTGCCAATGTGTCTCTTCCTCTGCAGCTGAGCGGAAAGGGAAGACGCGGTTGGTAAAAGCAGGCAGCTCTGCCGCATCAGTGCTGCATGTGCAGGCTCCTGCAAACCGGGAGCCCAGGCGGCCGCAGCCTGCACCGATGCACGCAGGTCAGGGCGCTCGGGAGCGCGGGCTTCTGCGGCCGCAGCGCCGGGGAGGGCACAGCTCCCACACGGCTGTAGCACCAGCACACGGCTGCTGGAAGACTTCGGTACATCTCTCTTACCTGCTGTGTATCTCCTTCAGTAAAAGGCAGCTTTGTAGAGACGTGAAACATTATCTCCCTGTCCCTGAACACGGTGTACACAGACTCGGCCCCTGTCTGCCCGTGGCTGACATCCAGACCTCCTCGAAAACTAGAAACGAAGGGAAAGTCAGGAGAAACGAAGAAATATTAATTGAAAGCTTACCAAATCCCACAGGCGGTTGTCAGGGGACAAGGTGATAGAACAAACCAGCTCATTTATCTTTATCTAGTAGCTACCAAATGGGAAAGAACAAATCACGCGTCACATATTGTAATTAAGCATCCCCGGTACCGGTCTGGAGCTCGGGGCAGGCGGCACAGTAACAGCGATGGGCTCGGAGCTGACAGCAGCCGTGGGCATCCGCAGCGGCCAAGGGGCCGAGCGCCAGGCGGCTGCTCCCAGCCCGGCTCTGCAGCCCCCTCGGCACAGTGCACAGCCCGGGGTGTGCTGTCATGGAAGTCTTTCAGTTACGCCCGAGTATCAAGAGATTTTCTCACAACCTCCAAACTGCAGGAAAGGAAGTTCTTCTCTCTTGGCAGTTCCAATTTTTCTGGAAAACTCCCCCAACTTTGCAAAACAAGCCAAGGCTATATTTGCTTCTGCTTTGTACTGCTCATGAATGAGATGACTTCCGTTCTTGCACGACAGATACTTTACATATTATATGGTGTCTTTGTAAAATCATTCTTTTTACTTACCCTTTAAAGTCCTGCAGTGTTATGGTGTCTCCCAGCAAATTCAAGAAGTTCTTGAAGGCAGCACTCTCCTCATTATTGCCAAACAGCTCTTCCTCCTGGGTCTACAAGACACAGGCGCATCTCAGGAGAGAAGTGGGCAGCCAACGCGCCAGGGCCGCACGGCTCCCGGCCGCCCGCGCCTCCAGTGAGGCAGGACAGGGCGCGGCCGTGGCCCGACCAAGGGAGCCGGAGACACCCCCGTGCTGCCAGCACCCGCTCGGCACTGCCAAACGTGCCGCACTCTGCCACGACACGCTCAGCACCAGTTGGCACTGCAAACGTGCCGCGCTCTGCTGCAACGCGCTTGGCAGCACCGCCTGCCAGCTGCCAGTGCAGCACGAGCCACAGCGTGGGCAGGATCGCAGCCCTTTCAGCCACCAAGAAATTCCAACAGCAAAGCTCCTGAGAGCAGCTTCTGACCAAAAAAGACAGGGATGCGAGGATAAAGGAGGGGTAATACTGGAACACAAACTAATACTTCACTGGAAAAATCTAAGTCTTAATCATCCTTTGTGTGGTATATTTCAAAACAACAAGACCTTAATTATGGTCTTGCATGAGTTACTCAATCCAAAATAAAATGCAATATGTAAAGATAATTAGGGTGCCTGTCAGAATAATCTTTGGTAAATTATAAGACTCAGCTGTCTCCGTGCTTCGCATCCAGCGTTCCCAGGCTAATGAAAGCATTTTCAGCAAACGCATGTCTGCATAGCCCACAGCCTTCCAAGACGAATGTAACGGTTTCACTGCCTAAACATACATCTGATTAAAACACCACAGCTGCTAAAATGCATTTTCACATCCATTTTTCTCTACAGCCGCTTGCGGGCTGATTTTCATATTGATTTTTCTTCAGTCACATCATATTTTAATGAGTCAGGGAAACATCCAAGTAATAAGAAATGCATTATTTGTACGGACACCAGTAACACAGTGTGTCGCACATGACAAAATTAACTGCAGGGCCAAACTTCAGCTCCGGCGGTCCCGCACGTCTCCCGACAGACAGGCCCTGGCGCAGCGGGTCACGCTCCGTGAGCACGAAGCGGGGATTACTCACCTGCCTGAACTTCTGGTAGATCACACCAAACTTAAACGTGTTGTTGACTTCATGTTCGTCGTAAGATACTATCATCTGGGACGCCTGCAGTGAAACAAACCACAAGCCCCTTCACTGGGCAGCCCAAACCCGCGACAAGCGGGGAGCGGAGCGGAGCGGCGAGGCCCCGCAGCCCCCTGCCCGCGGCCGGCAGCGACCCAGCTCCGCCGGGCAGCGCTCGCCGCGCAGGCACAGCACCGGAGACGTGCGTGGTCCTAAGGTGGGCAACAGCTGCGCTCAGGCTTTCAGGTGGCGGTTTGGTAGCTACACGAGTAATGAAAATGGATGAATGAAATTGCCTTGATCTTGGCTACATCAAAGGGTGGTGAAACTGCCTCATAACATACTGCTGGGCCCGCCACGTAAAAAATCTGCCACAGAACAGGTAGTTGAAAATGATGGATTTGCCATATAACTTCCCCATAACGGGTTTCTGTGGCAGCACAAGAGCACGCTCCAGGTCAAGCAATCCTGGAGCAGGGGGACGAGCACTGGGGGAAAAAGGGAGAATTAACCCTACCTGCCCTCTGCCGAACATGCGACCGACATGGGGTAAGTTCCTCACCTTGGGGTACAGAACTGGGTTAAACTTCAGTCCAGAGGCATCATCGCAGAAGGCCTGGGAGCAAGGGCAAAGCACCGTCAGCCCCCACGGGAGCACTGGGACCCAGCCCGGAGCCCTGCCAGCAGGCAGCCATGGGCAGCCCAGCCTGGGAAACCCAACAGCACGGCTGCAAGTGGCTCATCAGAGAGCCGAATCCTGCCCCAGACTGCAGGAGATCCCCTTCTGCATCCTCTCCCATCGGGACGCTCCATGGCCCGGCCGGTGCTGAACTGCAGGTGCAGCAAGACAGCTCCCAGGCCCCCCCAGTGCCACTTCTTCCTCCCCTTTCCCCAGAAATCACCCAGCCACCTGCTGGTGGCTTCTGATCAGGCAGAAGCCACGGGCAGGGCCAGCAGCGCGCCCCGGCAGCAGAGCCCAGGCCCCGCAGTGCCCAGTACGCTCCATGCCCATGCACAAGGCACCCCATGCCCATTACCTTTGCAATCTGCGGGATGCTGGGCAGCTTGCTAAATCCTGCCAGAGGGATCCTTTCATGCAATGTCTTCACTTTGGACCTGGCAAAGAAAAGGAAATGAGCGGGTGCTAGGGAGGATCCTGTGACACCAGATGCACCGGAGCTTCCCCGCACGCCGGCCGTGGCTGGCTCCGTGGCGTGCGCGCCGCAGGAGGCTCTGCCAGGCGCTGGGAGATGTTCTGCTGGGCTTGGTTAGTGAGCAAAGGCTCAGTTTTTCTTTTCATCTTTGCAGATCTTAAAATATTTATAATTTGGCGGAGAAATAAGACAACAGTTCAGACACCCTGGTCCTTGTCAGATTACAGGAAGGATGGTGACAGAGATGACAGATATTACCCAGCGCCATGAAGAGCTTCACACGCGGTTTCAGCAGCGGATCAAAGCCTTGTGTTCATTACCAGAGGTCAGGCAGCCCCAGCACAGGACGATGCCTCTGGCTTCCCACCCGACCCGAGCCCGTCCCCGCAGGTGACAGCGTGCGTGCTGCCAGCCCGCCCACAGCATTTCGAACGGAAACAAAACAAGAGCCTTCCAAAGAGAAAACACTTTGCTAAACACTGGGCTTTTCTTCTCCGTACCTGAGTATAATCCTTAAGTATTCAGTGCCATCTGCCTCCTCACACTTAATAGAAAGGATCAGATTTCCCAGGCTGCTGGCCGTACAGTAAAAATTTAAATGGTCCTACAAATAGAAAAAGCAGGTTAAGGCGGCTCAGCTCGCGCACAGCAGGACGCTGCCCCGCATCCCCCCGGGCTCCCGCAGGCGCCTGGGCACGGTGGCCATCGCTGCAAACCAGCCGTCCCCTCCTCTCCTCGCAGAGGCAAGTTGTAAAATGTGCCCGTTTTGCTCACAATTGGAGGATTTTTTTTTTTCTCCTGGGTGGGGTGGGGGCAATTTTCAGCTGACTCCTCACCACCTCTGGCACCCACCTTCCCCAGAAAATGCTTCCTGTAGGCTCTGGCCTCTCCTTTGCACTCCAGCTTGTACCCATAGGTGCTGGGGCTGAGGTTTTCCTCCTCCTCCTCGCAGATGCTGCTGTCGGACGAGGTGGGCGTGCCGAGGTTTTCCGGGTCTTCGATCCAGTATCCCCCAAACTGGGGCAGGATGATCAGCGGGTAGGGGCTGCCCTTCTCGAGGATCTGGGGAGGCACGGGGGGGGACGGGCAGCGCCGGAGCGGCTGTGGGGGCTCGTCGCCCCTGCCGCCCCTCCCACAGCAGCCCCCGGCCCGCGCCACGGGGCAGCTCCTGCCCCTCTCCGGTGCCTCTCCTAGAAGAGGGCTGTGTGCTGCCCGAGAAAGGCTGAGCCACAGAGGTGGAGCAAGGGGACAGGAAATGTGCTTTGCACAGCTCCTGCCGGGCACAGGATCCGTGCGCGCTCCCCTTCTGTCGGCACTTTTGGAAAGGCATTGCCCGAGCGTGTTGCAGAGCACCCACCTCATCGATGCTGGGGTACGGGATGTAGTCTTCCTGGAAAAGGAATCACAACACCGCGTATGACTGTTTGCGCCCTGCCAGCCGTCCCGTAAAACCACAGCCCTTCCCAGCACAACCGGAGCGCTGCCCGGCTGTGCCAGTCCTGCCCGACCCCGCACCCCAAACCCGACCTCACGCGTTGAGTGACGGGGTCGGGCGATGCTGCTGCGTGGGGCAGTGTGCACACGCCGCGGGGCCGGCTCTGGGCTCTGGGCCGCCCGCAGCACCGCCCGTCCTGCTGCACCCTGCTCCCCGTTCGGGCAGCGGTGCAAGCTTCCCCACGCCACGTACAAAACCCAGCCATTTTAAATCACTCGCTGCTGAAATACACTGGTTTGGACACAAAGCTGGATTAGAGATTTACATGCACCACTCTCTTATCTTTGCAATTCAATCAGCGCCTTGCTTTTAGATAACTCTTAAATCCTTTTTAGTCCTTTGAGTGACTGTCTTTGGCTACAAGCATTAAAGCCCTGATTTCTGGAGATAAAGGGGATGCTTGAAAAGGTCCATGAAAGAAACAAAATCCAACAAACCTTATGCTTTTGGCTTCCAGTTCTCTGTTCTTCAAGTTTTGGTGCCTGTTTGGAACAAAACAAACAGATCAAATAATGAGGATGTTTTCAACAGCACAGACGACACTGGCAGACGTTTCGTGACAGTGACGTCACCCTGAGGCAGCGGCACGAGCGGAGCTCCTGTCCTTGGGGAGCCAGGCAGAGCTGCCCCGCGCGGCTGGCGTCACACTGCCGAAGGGGGGACGGGGAGGGGTGGGGCAAACCTGGGACACAGCGACACTACAGTGAAAAATCGCGAATTTGAGGTAGGGACTGTCGTTTCCCAGGTGCTGGCACAGCACCTAACACAAAGTGCCCCATATTGCACTCCAGCTTCATCTTAATTTCTCCAAGACGGGCTCTTAAAGAAAATCACCTGAACTGCCATCCCTGCAGAGCACGGAAGATGCCTCCTGACGTGTGACAGGCCCGGGCTTTCTCCTAATGTTTGCTTCAGCCTGGCAGCAAGCAGAGGAACGGCCACCCCCTGCTCCCACCCACTGGGGACTGCGCCGCCCACCAGGGACACCCAGACCACCCCCCCTCGGCAAAGCCTCCGTCGCAGGGCACCTCCTGTGACCCCTTCCAGCAGAGATCACACGGCCCTGGTGCCTTCGGCAAAAATTCAAAGCACGTTATGGCAGCGCAGGGCTTCCCGACATGGTAAACGTGCGAGGTGCTTTGGGATCGCTGTCCTCGCAGCAGCTCCGCGGAGGTGCCTGGGGCGGGGAAACGCGGCTGGCCTCACCGACACACCGCTGCTCACCTGCATTTTCTCCAGCATTTCGAAGAATTCTGCAGACTGAAAAGGAAGAGAGAGAAATCTCCTGTCCGACCGAACCGGGCACGAGGTCAGGCAGCCCCAGCTCACGCCGCAGCTGGGAGCCGCCGGGGCTGCCCTGCAGCAAGCGCTTCGCTTCCAGCGCGGCGCCGCGAAGGGCTGAGCGGGGCCCGGCAGTGCCCGGTGCTTCGCCGTGACTCAGAGCTTGCTCTGCACTTGTGCAATTCAACCCTGCAAATTACAGTCACCCCGGACAATTTCCCAGCCTGCGTTGTGTAAAGTTTGATAAAGATTCTTTAGTTATTTGTTTCTAATCACATCAGCGCTGGCACCATAGTTTGGACAATCTCTTTGGGTCCCTTTTGTTCCCGGTGTTTTTCTTGGGCTGCTCAGTTCCACGTTTCCAGCTCCCCGCAGCACCGACACGGGCTGGAGACGCCGAGCGGAGCTGCCCGGCCACCCTGCCCCACACGCCGGCGCTGCCGGGCGGGCACTGGGGAAGGGGAAGGAGACCTCGCGCACTGCGGCTCCACGGATGCGCTATTTCCTCCTGTTCGGCCAACGCTTGGTCTTGGAGATCAGGCAGGGAGAAAGCCCAGACGGCTGCCAAGCGCTGTGGGGTCTTTATACATAAACCGGCAGCAAAAAAAATCTACTTTTGAAATGCAACAGGCCCCTGTGGGGCCAGATCCAGAAAGCAGATAAACACTCTTGCAAACGAAACACCTATAACAGCATTCCCCACCTCCCTCACCGTGCCAGGTGTGAGCCCTGGGCTCTGCATCCCACCGGCCCCCCGCAGCACCAGCGATGCTGCCGCCGCCTGCCGAGCTGCCCGGGGCAGGGCTGGCAGCCTCGCCCGACGAAATAAAGCTGCAGGCTCTGGCTGAGAATCCCACACACTCCACCGGAGAGCAGCACGGCACAGAGAGGCTGCGGCCCCAACCCCACAGCCAGGCAGCACATCCCGCTCCCACAGCCCCCGTCACCCACTGTGCCACTGCCCGGGGCTTCCCCATCCCACCAGCATCCCAACCCGTGCAGCCCCTCCTGCGCCTTTGGACAGGCTGGGAGCTTGGTGCGGGCTCGCGGGTGCACGACCAGAGACGAGAGGGGGGATTTGAGGAATCCTGCTCCTGCCTCACCCTACCTGCGCTGCCAGGGCCCCCCGCTCCTGCGCACAGCGCTGCCGGGGCAGCTGGGACACAGCAGGCATGGGCTGGACTGGGGCAAGGGCGTGGGCAAATCCATGTTCCGCAGTGAGCACCGGCTCCTCAACGCACCGGCACCCGCGGTGCTGCCCCTTTGGCAGTACGGCCACTGGGGACGTCGGCTGCATGGTCCCCCACCCTCGCACAGCCTCTCCTGCTCCCGAGTATGTGCAAATAAATTTTCTAGGCAGACTCCAGCTGTCAATATTGGGGCACTCCCAGTAAATCAATATGTGGCTATGCTGGAGACATGATGAAGCAGCCTCTTTCCTCCTCTCCCCCATCCTCCTTTAATCCACATTTGCTCTGGCATCATGCTGCAGCTGCAGGAGGATGGGATGATGGTTTACACTGCTGAGAAGAGGCTGGGGCTATGGCAAATGCCTTCGGTCTGGGGAGGGAGAGCAGAAAGCAGGACCGGCAGCACCAGCACTGCTGGTTCTCAGAAACGGTTTGCAGAGGGGACTGCAGGACGCGGGGCGGGGGGGGGTCACAGCACCGTGCCAAAGAGCAGGGCACCAGGGAAAGTTTTGGTGAGCTCTAGACTAAAGTGAATTTCTCAAGAGACAGAAAAGAGAAAGAACAAAAACAGAGAAGGAGATGAAGAAATGAAAGACAGGGTTTCTTTTCACTAACTGTAGCAATCCAAGGTGAGGCTTGCTGCACGAGCAGCCCAGTGACCGCTCCAATTCACAGCAGCTGTGGTGGAAGGAAGACGCTGCAGCACAGCCGGGATTGGCACAGCCCAGCAGCAGCCTTGGCCATATTTCTACCCTTAGACTATGCCCCTTTTTTATCTACTGCACCTGCAGCAGGAAAAATGAACCCAGGGTTCAAAAGAGCTCTGTGCCCAAACTAGGAGTACTTTAAAAAGGCTTTTCCTTATTTCAAGCTCCTTTTAGGTACCGCTTTATCTTCAACGCTCTGCAATGGACACGTGCTCTTTGAGACAATAGTTTTCAGCTCCCACTGTCAACAGCCAGAACCAGACAGGCAAAACTGCAGAGCAAAACCTGATCTACCTTCTAAAGTGAGTTCCAGCAGAAAATGTGTACACATATTTAATGAAACACACAGCAGTCTGTACCCATTAGGAATTTATGCATACTTGAAGCCAAGCTTTACTGGGCCACAAATATTTTGGTAATTACAGTTAAGACAATTATACCTTTGTGTCGCTCAGTCGGAAGTAATGTCACCTGCAGTGGCTTTAGCCAACACAGAGTTTATCCTTACTCCAGTTGAGTCACCGAGCCTATCTGCTCCAAACTGCAGTGACTGCACCTGCTTTTTAAATGCAAGCAAAGGCAACACCAGTGAGGAAAGTCATTTCCCCTGCCACCTTAGGCAGGACAAACCTATCCAGTAGCTTGTACTAATGACTTCAGAAACACAAAAAACTCGAGCCAAAAATGGTACAGTTGTTATTCCCTTCCTGCTCACGTGTCCATGCTCCCTCACAGCTAAATGTGTTACCCTGACAGCATGGAGAAGGGATGCTCAGCATCGCATCCCAGCATTCCAGCACAGAAAAGCATTTATTCCTCTCCTCCCGCATCAAGTCTGTTCCAAAGCCACGTTAGCTTGAGCACAAGCGCCTGTTGAACCCCACAGCACCCCAGAGGTGCGTTTCGGCAAGCAGGTGCCTGTGGACTAGGAGCAACTCAGAGCAGAAGCAGCAGCGCAGCCAGTAAATGCCCACGTTGAAGGTTTCCAAAGAAAATGACACCCAGAAAGAAAGCCGCGCCAGCAGCGTGCAGCTGAGGACCAAGCACACGGAGGTGCTCGCAGCCGAGCTCCTGCCCCGCGCTTCTCCCCCGCGCGCCCTCAGGGCGGCACGGCACTCACCAGGAGGCCCCGCAGGAAATCCATCATCTTCCCCGCGTCGCCCCCGCCGGGACAGCCTTCTTCACACCTCGGGAGCTGCTGCTGCTACCACACGTCCTTACGGGAGCCCAGCGCGGAGCAGCAGAGGCTGAGCACCAGCCTGGCCACTATCCCCAGCCCTGACACCTCCCCTGGTTAATGTTTCTCCAAGCCAGAGGCACTGCGGGACTGCCGCTTTGTTATTTAAAAGGGTGGCTCCGCGGGGAAGTGCCCGAAACAGGTTGGGCAGGAAGTGGGCGAGCGTTTGAAGACCGGCGTGGCTCCAGGAGGGCTTCCCCATCCCGGCTGGCGGCTGCGCGGCGCCGCGGGCACGTGGGATGCAGCAGGGAGAACCGAGCGTGGGGCAGGAGGTGATGGGAAGGGAGACGTTGGGTTTGGTCACACCGAGCACGCATCCCCATCTCCCAGTCCTGCTGCAGAGCCCACCTGGCCCATCCGGGCAGCAGAGCAGGAAGAGCCCGGCACAGCCGGAGTTACCAGGTGGCCGGTACCGTGTCCCAACCACCGCCGTGGGGTCTGCCCCTCCCAGGGACCCCCTCTGTCAGCCACCGCACCCTGTAAGAGACACGCCTTGATGCAGGGTCCTGGCGAGACCCCTCCTCGAGGCCACCAGGGCCATGCCCCCAGGCTGGGGGATCAGCGCCAACGCTGCACGCACGCAGAGCCGCCACGGCCAAGTGCCATAAATAGCTTGGAGCAGCCCGAGCCCAGCCACAAGTGCAAACAAGCAAAGGACGTTTTGCTTTTTCTTCCTCACCTGTATTTATTTTCAAGCTGGCAAAGTTGCCGCAGGCTGCCCCTTTGGACAGGGGGTGCCCAAGCCCTGCTCCCGTGGGCTCACAGCTCAGGACCCTCATCCCTTCCTGCAAAGCACTGGGTCTTTATCATTTAAATAAGCCAGGAGAGCTGTGACAACTGGAGAAGGGCAGAGGGCTGCACAGTTACTGCAGAACAGGCTGAAACACATGCCAAGGACTCAGGAAAACCAGCTCTGGTGACTCTGCAGCCCCGCAGGTCCGCAGGCAGCACGGATGGCACCACCACAGCACCCCTGCATGGCGCAGCATGGGCCCCAGTAGCCTGGGCACTGGGAGCCACCAGGCTCTGGCACATCAGCGGTGCCTCCTGGTGGGGCAGCCGGTTCCACGTGCACGCAGCTGCATTTGAGGAGGCTTAGCAGGTATTCACATCAGTCTGGGACCAATTGGGTCCAGCATCTGGAGAACCACACAGTATTTAACAGTCTCTGCAATTAGCTCATACGCCTGCAATTAGTGCATTACGTAATTAGCGTAATTAGTGGTGTGGCAGGGCCCCTCTGGTATTCTGCAGCCCCTCGATCAGCAGCCCCCAGCCCGCCCTGGCAGCACTGCTCCGCCTGGCAGCGAACACTGCCGCCTGCGAGATGCTGAGCGAAGGCAGGGACCCGCTGCCCCTCCTGACCCAGTGCCGCTGGGAGAACAGCAGAGCTCGCACCCGGGGTACCTGAGGGCTCAATTCCATGCAGATTGTCACCACCACCCCCTAATTTCCATGGGAACAGGCTTTGATGGGGGGGGGCTGAGCTTAGTTTCACCTTGAACAGTCACCACCAGCAGCCTTTCATCCTGCCAACAAAGCAGAGCCTGGTCCTCTCGAAAGCCTTTGGGGAGCAGTGAATTTCCTGCACGAGGGCTGCGTTATACTGTTAAACCACGTCACGGGATGATGGACTTGGGTCGGTCTTTTAAATGGTGGAGAGTCTTAGTTCTGGACCCAAACTTGTTAACTTTGTTTTCTTCCTAACATCAAATAGTATTTTACAATGCTAATCTTCCCGTCTGCCACAGCCCCTGGATTCCCAAGGAATTACACGACCAGTCACAGAAATGCCATCCTCCGGCAGCGGAGTCGATCCAACCATGCTGCTTAGAAGCTGCCTGTTGCTGCGGGAGGCAGCTCCTACATGAGCCTCCACCCCTCCTACCCGGCACAGTCCCGCTGTGCTGGTCCTCAGCTGGGCACAAAGGCATGGACAGGGCCGCTCAGCACCAGCCGCAGCCTTCAGTTCACTCCGGTTTCACCCACCTCCGAAAGCAGGAGCTGTCTCCAATGCCAGCAGCTGCCGAGGTGCAGCCTCCAGCTCCCGGAGGGCTCCACGGCTGGGCAGAGACCCTGGCGCCAGGTCACCCAGCTGGCCCACCAGCTTCCGCGCGGAGACCCCTCTCTGCAGACCAAAGGTGATTTGGGGTGGGAGAAGAGGGGTCTGCTCCTTACCGGCCACTCCCTGCTCCCACTGCAAGCGCTTCTCCAGGTACCAAGGCTTAAACAAAGAGCTCTCTGCAGAATCTCCGATTTTCCCCACAAAATATAAACTTCATTGCTTTGTTTAAAATTACCACTGGGAAGCCCCAAACTGGAAAATTCAGTTTTTATTTTACTTGGCATCCTTCCACCTAAAAAAAGTTTAAGAAGGGACTTCCTAGTCCCCACTGTATTAAAAAAATATCACAACAGAAAAACGATACGGGGGGGCCTCCAGCTGTGCCCACTGGGGGCTAGAGGGACCGATGGCACCTCACAGGGTCGGACCTCCAGGGGAGGAGCACTCTGCCCCCGTGTCGGGGTGGCCCCAGGAGGGAGCCCCACACACACCCTGAATTGGTGAGTCCTGGTGGTGCTAGGGCAGAGAGGGATCAGGGACACCAGGTGAAGGGGTTGGCAAGGGAAAAGGCCATGGGAACACCAGAAAATGCTCATGTAATTCACTGGTTTTGCATTGTCCACCAGGAAAACTGGTTTTGCAAGAGGAGCGAGCTATTGCTCACTGCTTCTGGCTGGCCACCACCCAGCTGGACAGGCTCTGCCTGTGCCCAAATGGGTTTCAAATATGGTTCAAATACTTCCAAAACCCAGGCTCTCCTTTTTCTGCTTACACTAAGGAAGGTGACCTACAAAGTCTCAGGACACCCAGGGCAAGTCAAGCCTATCAGTGCCTTTTCCCTATGTCCCCAATAGGAAGCAGCAAATGCCTGACGCAGAACATCCGACCTCCCCAGCTGGAAACCACTTGGCATCTACAAGCACAAAAAAGGCACAGCCCTTCTGAGGGAGGCAAACGAATCCCAACCTTAAATCCCCACAGAATGGGGTTGACCCAGAAGCTGCAGACTGGGCACCAGCACCAGCAGGACCTTCCCATCCCAGAACCGCCCGGGGAGGAGGCAGCACACCACTGCTTTGGCCCAGACTCGTGGCTCTGCCGAAGAACGGGCGGTCTCAGCCACCAGGGATTCGCTCCTGTCCTTGCTCCCACCACCCGTATGTGTCCCTTATCCCTCTCTGTGACCTGGGGACGCCAAGTCTCGCACAGATCTCTGGGAAGCACCTTAAAATCTACGAGGAACGGTGCCAGATCAGGATGAGCAGCAAGGATACTGACTCAACTTACTCATGCTGCCTAGCTCCTCACCACCAGCATGGCTAAATCAGCGCTGAGTGACTGCCCGGCATCCCACGCGCTGACCGTGGCAGTCAGGGGACCAAGCAAACATCAGAAGAACCGGGTCCCTGGCTCCCAGCCATGGAGTTACCCCACATTTCCCTTCATTAAGCTGATGGCTCTCCAAATCTCTGACATCTCCTCTCCCAAGCATCTCCAGTTCCATCTCTTAATTTTAAGCAAATATGTATTCCAGCTCATGCCTTTCAGGAGCGAATGGCAGCTGAGACCAAAGCAGCAGCAGCGCCACAGACAAGTTCCAAACGGACACACGCAGACAACACAGTGGCCCATGCACAGTCCCTCAGCTTAGGCCTGAGGACAATATGGTTTTTATTTGTGTTTGGCACCTCAGGGGCTCCCCAGCACTTGGCAAAGTATCATCCATAGAAGAGCTCCAGCTCTGCCTCACCTTTCCAAATGGACAATTTGTGCTACCTGCAAAAGATTTTGGAGTCCTTCAATCCTGCCATAAAGCAGAACAAGTCAGTAATCATCTTTTAATTGCATTAATTACATGGCTATAGAGACAAAGAACAAGCAGGGAAGCAGGTGCTGCCAGCCTTGCCCGTGGAGCCTGGTCCCGCAGACCGTCCTTCCCCAGCATCAGGACCGTCCCCGAGGCCAGCGCGAGCCAGGGCGGCGAGGTGGTCCCTGCGCCACGGGAGAAGGCACTTCGGCCGCTGAGGCACTGCCCCCAGCAGCCCCCGGCGCAGCTCTGCCGGGAGGAGCACCCCCACCAGCGGGCACCCCACGTCACCAGGAGACAGCATTTCCATGTAAAACACAACGAGGCCAGAGCCTAAGGCAGACACTCTTCAGGACACAGGTGGTCCTGCACAGCGTGCGGATGCTCGTGGCCCATCCACCCCGTGGCTCCAAAAATAGGAAGCCGCGAGGGAGCATCGCAGCAGAACAAGCGCAAGGAGGCGGCGGGGCTGCACGCTCACAGTCAGAGCATCCGACCTGAGCTTCAGCCAGCTGCTACCGAGCAGCTTAACGCCTTTCTGCACAGCAACACAAACTGCACCGGCGACTCGCTTCCCTGGCAGGGCAGAGCGGGCCGGCAGGGCCGCGACGGAGCGGCAGCACTGCCCGAGCGTGGCACACGCTACAGGCGGCCGCGCGCCGCTTCTCGTGGCACGGCCAGGGCCGCTGGGCGCAGCAGGGCCAGGCTGTGGTTTGTTGGCTCCGTGGTGGTTTTCAGTTTTGAGATAAGGTTCAACGTGCCGAGAGTCCTGCACATGGCAAAGCTGCAGCGGGGTCACGGTTTGTCACTGGCAGGTTTCTCGGGGCAGGGAAAGCAGCTCACTTTCGCTGTTTGACCTCTGAGGACCCACTGTGAGGAAGCATCAGGGCTTAAGCCGGGGGCTCATCCAGGGCTCGGTTTCACAGTAAATGTCAAATATCTGAGAGTGGATAGGGAAATGGAGCAAACGAGTTTGGTCCCTTAGAGAGTCCACACTCCTCTCAGAGAAAGGAGAAAGAAAAGGAAAAGCACTGCCACTAAAGAGCTACTGAATTTAAAAAATAAACACTAGCAGATTTACAGAGAGAGTTCATTCCAGAAAGCTTAGGCAAACTTCTGTATATCACCCGTAATTTCCATGGGCAAATATCAGTGCTGACCCATCAAGCCTGCCTTCAGAGCCCCTTTGGAAGAAAGCTCCCAGCCTTTCCTTTCCTTCTCCAGAGGGAAAGCAGCTCCCATCCCTTAGAAGCTGCAGGATATTTTTCTTCTCCCTTGGCTGCTCCGACACTCACTGGCCTCAGTTAAAACCTGGGATCAATACCTCACCCCTGCGGGACCGGCTGCTGCTGAGCCCAGGGCAAGCTCCTGCGCAGCCGTGCGGCAGGGCCAGGCACACCGAGCACAGGGCTGCCCTCAGCCGGGACCCACACAGCACCGCTGCTGCTGGAAACCCCCAAAACGGGACCGCTGGGCTGCTCATCACCGAGCCATCCAGGGAAACTTCGTGTCCTCCGCGTATGGTAAACAATGTGGGGGCCTTGGCTTCCCTTCGCCAGGCGCCAGCCGAAGTCCAGCCAGGAAATCTGCTGGCTGTTCCTCTGCCTCGCTGGTGTGAGGAGCTGGGATGCGCGCTCTGCTGCTGGCATGCTGCGTGGGCATCGAGCCGGCTGTGCCCCGGGGCCCGGCTGCCCCGTGCCGTGCCCCCACCTGTCCCCACTGCGGGAATGGGACCTGCCAGAAACGGCCAGCACAGCCACGGGGAGCAGAGCAGCGTCCCGGCCACGCGGGAGAGCCGGGGAGAGCCGTGTGGAGGGGATGCGGAGGCGGCTGCGGGGCCGCGTCCCTGCCCACCCCAGCTGGAGGGGACAAATACGGCACCGCAAGCACCGAGCCCGGCAGCCAGGGCTGCACACGCTGCCCCTCTGCTCTCCCCTCAAGACTCCAGAACCGACACCAGTGGAATGGGAAGAGCAGCAGGAGAGCCCCGGGAGCAGACGGATCGCTCACCCCGCAGCCACTCGCCTCTGTGCCCTTTTGGCTCAGTCTGCGCGCACAGTCTTGCTGCACAGCTATGCCAATTACAAGTGCAAGACAAATTCCTCCCGCTGAGGGCTGATGGGAGGCAAACCTCACCATAGAATTACACCAGCAACAGAGGTTTTTGCCATTGTAGCTTGCCTCATCCAAGGAATTTAAGTTACACCAGGAAAACACATTTTTGTTGGCAGAGCTTGCATGCTCTTAAGAGGAGTTCGCTCGTACAGCTGCGTTAGCAATGCATTGTACTGCAGGAAGCCAGCGTCTCCAGCAAGCTGTCTGCAGCCTGTGCCTGAAATTAAGCAGAAAGTGCAAAGTGCACATAAGGATGAACCTTCTCATGCTGCACAGCTCGGCTGTGACACTCGCAGCCGGGGGAAGCTGCAGAGGCCCGAGGTGTCCCTGCCCTCAGCGGGGAGCCAGGGGAGCTGCCGAGCACTGCCCCCGCCCGGCTCCAGGCAGCACCCGGCTGCCAGGTCTGTGCCGTGCCAACACCAGGCGAGGAGCAGCGGCACAAGGCGCATGCATCGGGCGCTGCCTCCCAGTGCCCCGAGGCCAATGCCCCCCCCACTGCTGCACCCCACCTCCTGCTCCCCCCCATCTCCCCAGGCATCAAGTCCCCTCCTCCTCCTCCTCCTCCGCGCCTCTGAGGTGCCACACCTCATGTCACCATTGACCTTTGTCAGCTCACTCCTACTACTTCATGCACCCAGGTCATCAACAAAAGTACAAATGAGCCCAAACTTGAGAAACTCTGCTAATAAGCTCCTCCAGCTCAATACTCTATTTCTAAGCCCCCTTGCTCTTGACAACCATTTAACCAGGTTCTTAGCCATCTCGTAATCCTCTCATCGATCTCATCTTCTCCAGCTTAATGAGTAATTTCCCGGGTGGCAACATATTGAATACTTTGCAGCAACCCAGGGAGAAGAGCTACCATTTCTTTTGTCTGGAAACTCCATTGTCGCACAAATTTCTCAGGTTACTCCGACAGGAGCAGAACAGTCGCGCCCCTCGACCCACCAGCTCCTCTGTGGCAAAAGACCAGGGGCCCGGGGCCGCGCAGGCGGGGTCCCATGGGCCGGGAGCCAGCGCAGGCACGCAGCCAGCACGAGCACGCAGCCAGCGCGGGCACGCCACCAGCCCTGCCTCGGGGCCGCGCGGCCTGCCTGGGGAAGCGGCCGCCCGAGCAGCGCTGGGGAGCTCGGAGGGGGCTCATCAGAAGGATAAAGCATTCGGGCTTTGCACCCCGCCTGGCATCGCTGCTCGGGATTGCATAATGTGACAGGCAGCGCGGGATCAGGCCCGTTGGCACGCACGCCCCTCTGTAGCTGATGGTGTCTGAACATGCTGCAGGCTGATCTCCAGAAACCACCTACTTCTGCTCCGCTCGGAACAGCCCAGACTGGTACAGTTGCTGCGTTGGAAGTGCTGCTCTTCGCTGGCTTCAGCTTCCAAAACCAGCACCCTGCTTGGACCGCGCGCCCACGCTCCGGGGCCGCCAGCGGGAGGGTGCAGCGGCCCCCGCGCAGCGCCCGCGCACTCACCTTCATGGTGGGGGGGGCGGTGAGCGGGGGGGACAGCGGCCGGTCTGGGAGGGTCACATCCGCGCTGCTCAGCAGCTCCTGCTTCCTGCAAAACAGAACAAGTGCCAGTCAGCTCTCCCTGCACCCAGAGTTTCGGGAGGCAAGAGAGCAACAGAGGCAGGAGATAAGGAAATGCAGGTGACTTTTTTTGTTAAACCAGGAGGCTCTAATGCTTCCTTTAAAAAATAATCTCACATCTGAGAAAAAAAAGATAACTGCAAAAAAGGTGATACAGAGGTCCTCTGAAGAGCCCCGTGCCCTGCACAGGCCAGGCTCCTCGCTGCTCCCGCACGCACAGGCTCCATCCCGGGACCCCAGCAGGGAGCAGCCAGGGCAGGTGAGGACAACCGGCCACGTGTCGCCCCAACAACCCACCCACGCGGCCCCTCCGCCTGGCAGCTCCCGCCTCAGCAGGACACAGCCCCACGTCCCTGCCCCATAGCCCCACGTCTCAGCACCGCATCCCCATGTCTCAGCACCGCACCCCCACATCTCAGCACCACATCCCCATGTCTCGGCATCATATCCCCACATCTCCACACTGCATCCCTGCACTACATCCCCACACCACAACCCTACGTCTCGGCACCACATCCCATCTCAACACCATGGGCCCTGTGGATGGGGGAGCAGGCGCTCAGCTCAGCGGCGCTGGCATGAACCCAGCAGGTTCCATGAGACCGGGGCTTGGCAAGGGCCAATTGAAGAGACCCCCACAACAGAGGGGCACCAAGGCACAGGCGCTGCACTTTGCAGGGGGGCATCTCGCGAGGAGTTGAGACAGTGGGGAAAGCAGGGGAGAAGCATCCGTACCAAGATCCTGCCAAGAAATGCAACCCAAAGCCCTCTTCAGCCTTGATAAGGTGCACCCAAAGCCCTCCGCTGATTATTTGATAAAAATACACTGCGCCTTTTAAAAAAAATCACTTCCCAGGCAGACAATCAAATCGTCACACGCAGTGGTAGTGCCAGATGCTACTCTGGGAGTCAGAAAATCTGAGATTTAATTTAGTTTCCTCTCGTCCCTGCCAGGTTAGTCCTGCAGAAACTGGGCCAAAATGTCCAACTGTTTATCTCGCAGTAACGAGGTTTGTTCCCATGGCAGCCCGCCCCGGGATGGCAGAGCGCAGCGCATGGGGCGATGCTGCGTGGGGCCGGGCACCAGTGCACACCAGGGCCCCCTCCAAAATGTGACGGGGTGCCTGCACCAGCACCAGGACATCAGCAGAGCCTCTTCCAAAAAAACTGCTCAGAGACCGCTCTGCATCAGCCTCGCTTCGCTGCCGCTGCAGAGCGGGAAGGGCAGGTCCCCGCAGCACATCCCTGCCAGCACAGCTGTGCCAGCCGGGGCCCCGACAGGGCACCCCTGCCCCCACAGAATAGCCTGCCGGGGGCGAGGAGGCTGGAACAGCATTTGTATGGCAGAAAGGGCAGTTCTGCCAAATCGAACACGCTCACAGGTAGTTTGCAAGGTGCTACCAGATCGCTCCCAGCCCAGACCTGGTTTTCCATCTGATCAATGGGGCAACAGCGAGTTCCAAACCCCGCTGTCGCTGTGTGAGTCAAGGAGTGGCTGTCCAGATGTGTCCCTGCTAATGAAAGAGACTGAGCCAGCGCTTAACGAGGGCTGCCTTTCACTCTTTCTGCCTGTATTTACAATTGCTTTTGCTAATAGACTTCTCCCAGTCCTGATGGACTTTAACTCCATCTGTTGAAACACATATATGTACACACACGCACACACACATATGTGCATACAGACAAGCATTTAGGACGAAGCCTGTGCATGCGCGGGTTGGCAGGAAGCATCACCTGCCTCCCGCTGGCCCCAGCCCCACGCCTCAGCATCGCAGCCAGCGCTCTGCTGCGCCAGCACCTGGAGCGGGCTTTGCACCGTCCCCGCTGGGACCAGCCCTGCCGGTGCTCCGTGCCTCCCTGCACCTGGGTCACGGCCCACGCCCCTTTGCCCCTATCATGACAAAAATAAAAAGTCCCCCCCCCAAACCACCCCATGCAAAAGGACAAAGAGAAGCAGAGGGAGCTGGTGAAGGTCTGCCCCTGCGAGGCGAGCCAGAGCCATCCGCCTGCCCTCGTCCGCGTGGAGGAAGGAGAGCCGAGGAGCTGCAGTTTCAGTAGCTGTGAACAGAGAGAGGGAAGGCGCTAGCAGGACGCAGATCAATAGTTCCCATTCGTTAATGACCAAGGAACAAGAAATAATGGACTTAAATTATAGCCAGCGACACAGCGGCTGGATATCAGGGGAAATTCGGGGCTCATGTTCAAGCTCCCTGTGCCTGGAGGTGGTGGCACAGCCGTGGAGCATCACCGCCCAAGGCAGGGCGATGCTTGGCCGTGCCAGGGCAGCGCTGCAGCTCAGCCCGGCCACCAGCGCTCTGGGACAGGGCTAGCCGAGCCCTGGGGACCAAACTCTCTCATACTTCTAATTAATTGCTGGTTGCAGTCCTCAGAGCCTCGGTTATTCCAGGAGCACTAAATAACAGATCACTGTACCCAGGCTCGCTCGCAGCCCCAGGTGGGACGAGCAGAGAAGCAAAACACCCTCCCAGTGGGCTGCAGTGGAGCGGGGCCCTCCTGCCCCGGGCGGCCGCTGTGGGGCGAACGCACAGCCCATCCCCACTGCAGCCATGCTGCCATGTCTCATTTAAGCTCTTCAGAGATTATTTTAAAAAGAAAATAACATTTTCCAGATTTGCCGTGTAAGAAATGAATTGAAATGTTGTAGGACTGCATGTGGGCAACAGCAGAATTCATGCTTTGACCACCCTTATTGTCCACTCAGCTCCTTCCCTTCCTCCTCTCCACAAACTCACCATGATTCCACTGCTGATAAAACTCCCAGGATGACAGATTTTTACTATTTGCTCTTTGACTTTCTAGGACACTACAGCACAGGCTGCTCTGGAGGCAACCACTCATCTTTGCTCTCCTTCCTTTGAACCCTGTTCTCTGGCTGATTGCACTAATCTGCACAGTGGCCTCAAAGGCATAAAATGTATCAGACCTTGCAAAGATTAAAGTTAGAGGGATGCATACAAGTAATTTGATTTGATCTGGGATTTGTAACAGGTTGCCATAGCATCGCATTTTAAGTATTATAAAATCACTCACACAACTTAACAACGTGTTCTTCTGTCACATGTTGATTTCTTCTTTAGGGCCAAACTGCTGGAACTGCTATCGCACTTCCAGAGAGAGCAAAACAAACACATTCACCAGCAGCCGCTTGTCATTAGCCTTGATGCACTGGAAATACATTACATTAAATTGCAACCACTGATTCCGACAATTCAGTCTTCTGTCATCTATAGGGTCAAGGGCCATCAGCCTAATTCCCAAAGAGGGTACCCCCATGGGATGACAAATGGGAAGATTAGCACGTCTCTATCTGTGCAGGGCACGCTTGCATGGCGAAGCAGCCCCCAGGAGCTCACATGAAGACTGCACCAGAGCAAGCGGGTGCTCGCCACGGCCCCGCTCAATGGCCGGGTCGGGGGCTGGCACCAGGGCTCAGGTCTGTCCAGAGCCCCAGGTGCAGCATGGCCAGAGGTGCTCACACCAGAACCTCGCCCGGGGGATGCCAGGCAGCTCCCCACGGCACCAGTGCCCCATGGCCACCCACACCAGCACCCGGGACGCTCATCCCCTGGGGTTCCCTGCAGAGCCAGAGGCCACAGACCGGCCGGCATGGCCCCCTGCCACCCGGTTCTGCTCCACGACAGCACACGAAGAAAACGTCTCCTGCCTGAGCCGCCTACAGTCTGCAACAGGGCAATTAGCAAACCGGGAGAGGACTGGGTGGGGAAGGATGCAGTAATATGATTATGAGCTGAAGCCTGGGCTTGGCACATCATGGCTCGAATAAACAGTCTCTGCAATCACTGCTGACTTGTCTCTCCCTGGCACTGTGGGGACGCATGCCCCGAGGGTCAAGGGCCGGTAGCACCCAGCGGGGAGGGGCAGCAGCGTGCGCCTCACCCCGGCCTGGCACCCCCAGGCCCCTGGCGTCAGCACAGGGTGGGCGAGAGCATCCTCCGGAGCGGCACCATCTCGCTTCTGGACACCGGCTCCCCCGAGCCAGGCGGGCACAAGCCGCCGGCCTGGGCACCCTGCGGAGGGACAGCCTGGGCACACTGCAGGGGGACGGCCTGGGCACACTGCGGGGGGATGGCCTGGGCGCCCCACACAGGGACAGCCTCCTGCAGGATGTGGACCGCCAGGGACAGCCCTGCACCATTTGCTGTAGAGCGCAAAGCAGGCAGGGGCTCAGCCGTGCCACTTGCTCGCATCCTGCAAGGGCCGGGGCAAACGCCAGGCACGGCAGAGGCTTCCCGGAAGGCAATGCAGGCATTGTTTTAGTAATTTTATTTCTTCATTTTCCTCATTAGGCAAATTAAGAGAGAAGGCAAAAAAAAAAAAGAATTAGAATCCTACATACTTAGTAAATCTAATTAAGGAAATACCTTAATACAGTTACCCAGGCCCAGCTGCAGGGTTTCCTGATGAAGACGGCGAGATCAGCCCTGCCGTACAGCACTGGCCCCATCCGGCTGGGGGTGCCAAGCGGGAGCAGGCGGGGACCTTTCCCTCGTTCTCAGAGTGCAGGCTCTGGTGAGGTCCCGAAGCAGTGGGGACAGGTGAAGTCTTTCTCTGATCTTTAGAGCACTTCTGGTCACATCCCAAAAGCACCTACAAATTCAGGTCCTGAACTTGGTAAACCCTGCCAATGTACTGAAATTCTGACAAAAATGTCCCGTTCGGTGCCGAATACTGCCTCACCGTGTTATGCTACCAAATAAAACAAGCACCCAGCAGTAGCTAAGCAGCTTGAATTGCTGCACTGTGAGGAGCTCTCTCTGGGAACCAAGCAATTAGGAGGCCAGACACAGAGCTTTTACACCAGCTTCTGTGTCTACGAGAGCCTACGGTGCCCGTAACGGGACACAGCCTGGGAGCTCCGTGCCTGCCTGGGACAACGCGACCGCTTCCAACAGAATCGCATCAGGGATAGGTTTGTCTGTCTGTCTTTAAAAACCCATTTTAGGAAGGTGGCTGTTTCCACACCAACCACATCTGGTTCATCAGCTCCTGGCTGAAGCCACCTCCGCCCCGGCAGCGCTGCGGTGATGCTCCCCACCTCCCTCCAGTGCCGCAGCCCACAGCACCGCCAAGCACAGGCTGAGCCACTGCGGCCGAGTGGGGCCGGGGCTGGAGCCCCCGCGCCGTCCTGGCCACGTCCCTGCCTCAGCGCACACGTTTCCCCTCATCTTCTCACTCTAAAGCGTAATGAAAAACTTCTAAATGCATTCCACCTTTTTGTTTTGCTTGTCTGATTTACCAGACAGGCTCTAAATTGACACAGTGCATTTATATCAATTACGCGTGGGAAGGGGAGATGTCAACATATTATCTGACACCGCAAAGCGTTTCTCGCTATGTGGTTAGCTCTACCTTTTGTTATGCTGTATAAATTAAACACTTGGAGCTTCACAGGTTATGTTTATGCCTATGCTTAATTCTGCAGAAGAAACCTGGCCTAAGGAGGTGCAAATCTCTTGCAGCACACCCACTTGCAACAAGTTCAGCTGTCTAGATGCTTTGTCCTTGAGAAGGACAGCAAAGATGTCCTGTAAATTAACAGCCTCTATTTTTGGAACCATCGGTTTTTGTCCTTGATGGGCATCACCTTGCCAGCTGTTCCCTGTTTAATTTATTTAATACCCAGCGTCCAGGGTCTGAAGTTTTCACAGCGGCCAGGCTTCTCTATTGCCCCTCACGCCCACGCCGCCCTGACACCACGGCAGCGCAGGCGGGCTCCTCCAGCCGGGGGCCACCGGGCAGCTCCAGCCCCGCGCTCGGGCGCAGCGGGGAGGCAGCGCCCCTGTGCCGGCGGCCAGGAGCTGAGCGCTGCGCCGGAGCTCAGCCACCGGCACGGGCTGGGGACCCAGCACAGCTGACACGCGAGCCAGAGCTGCAGTCCTGGACTTGAAAATTCCCCAGCACTTCAGTAGGAACTCGGGTCTGGGTTCTCACCACAGGTTTGAGCCTCCCCTTTAGAAGGTCACGGAGGAGACATGGTGGAGCTCAGCACCACCCAGTGCAGGGCCTGACTCTGTCCAAGTCCAGCTCCCAGGATACTGGGGAGCTCCCAGCCTTGCCTGGAGCTGCGGCCCTCAGCCGCCTGCTTACAAGACACCAAAAAGAAAAATAATAATAACAAAAAATAAATAAATAAATAAAGGGTTTTTTTTGCAACAGCAGCACGGGCGATTCACTAAGATTTCACACCTGGAAACCTTCAGTGAGTGCCTAAGAGAGGCCCCATAGCCCGACTGCACCGCGCTCCATCCAAAGCCAGTGACCTGGCAGGCAGGGCCCCACTGCGTCACCACTCGCCCGGGAGGGGACAGCCGCGGGCACGGTGTCGCTGCAGGGCTGCCCAGCTCCGGCCCAGCCCCAGACCCTTCTGGCCACGTGCGCGCAGCACTGCAAAGCTGCCGGTGCTCCGGGGCTTGAACCAGGCGCGGGCAGAGCCCCTACGCTGCAATGTTTTCCCCAGTAACCTGATTTACCTTGCTTATGTCCTGGGCTGAGACCAGCCCCAACCTGAAACATTACTTTCTTGCACTGAGGCCTGAGAGTCAGTAAAGAAAGTGAACATTATTTTCTGGTCTAGATTTCTTGCAATAACTTATGTATTTGCAAATTACCAACCTGCATCTGTGTGCACACAGAGGCTTCCCAACTGCACAGCTCATGCAAGCAGGAACCAAAACCCTGCTAAGAGCAAGGTGACATATAACTGCAAATGAGTTTACCTTTAATTATTCCTCTGCACCAAGAATAAATATTGCTGAGAGCGGTTCAGGGCGTCCCGCGCTCGTGCGGGCGCTGCTGCCGTGCTTGTTTCCGTAGGTCATGGCACGCTCCGCACACCCGCCCGTCCTGCTCTGCGGTAACGGGGAGGAGCGGCCTCCTGCCTGCAGCTGTGTGGAAACTGGATCCTTTCCAACCCGCCAAGGACTTCCCAGTTTGTCTTGTTAGGAAAGTAAGGCTTGATATGCAAATAATGGTGGAAAGAGATTTTTATCGCTTACAAATTTTGTTCTCTGATCTCACTTCCAGGAGCAGAGAGGAAGCAGTGATTTCCAGCAGCATTTGGATAAATCAGCCGAAGGACTCATGGACTTAAGACCAGAAGGATTGTCTGATCTGATTCCTGAAAACACATGAGCCAAGGAACCTTGGGCAGCCATTTCTGAGCTGATTCAATAATTTGCAAATTAAACAGAACAGCTCCCAGAAACCAGAGCCTCCAGCCACACACACAACCAGCTCCGAATGGTGGAGGGATGCTGCTTTCGCCTGGGCATCCGTGCCATGGGCGTGAGAGGGAAGAGGAGTGTTTCTGAAGGTGGGGAGAGACCGAAAACATGCAAGCTGCTGTCTTTGTGAACCCAAGCCCTGATCCCACTGAAAAAAAAATGGGAATTTTAAAATTGACTTCACCAGTGCAAAGATTTCACTCCCAGTGACTTCAGAGGAGGGAGTATCTACGAGTGTCCCTTGCTGAAATAAACAGTGAACTGACAGCGGTGACAGCAGACGTTTGCCTTATTTTCAGTTGCCTCTACTACAGCTGAGACCGGCATACGAGCAGCAGGGTGCACCCCGGCCTGCGGCTCCCACCCCACTGGCTTTGCCCAGCGGGAGGAAACCGCCACAGCATCACCTCGCTGGCCCGGGGAGCAGCTAGGGCATCGGATTAGGCACAAGTGCCCTGATCCAAGCCCTAGATTTCTGGAGCAGGGCTGGCGTCAGGAGCAGCCCTGCGCCCAGCGGGAGCAGCAGCCCCACGTGCACCAGCTGTTGGTGCACATTGCTGCTCATTCGCTTCAGCTCGAGCGAGCAGGACAGGCATGGACAGATTGATTGCCTGGGCAGGCGGGTGGAGGGAACAAGGTAAGCATCACCCGCCCCTGCGAGGGGAGCTCGCTGAAGTCGATTTGTTGTGCTGCACTTTGCTGGGTTGCTAATAAGAAAGGGACATGGGCCACCAGGGACTCTGCAGCTGCCACCGATCCTGCCAGACTTGCATATGGCTCATGTAAAGCAAAATTCAATTGCAAACACAGAACAAAGACTGAATGTAGGAGGAAAAAAAAGAAAATAGGAGCAGGTGGAGGAACAGAGTCCCTTTTGACTATACCGCTAACAGTCCCTTCCTTTTCCTGCAGATTATGTCACTTTGATAGCCCTGGCAGCTTGCATAAGATGAAGCAGCCACCGTAAAGCACTGCTTAAATTCTTGCAATCGCTCCCATGAAGGCTCCTCAGTCCACAGCAGACAGGAAAAAAAACTCCTCAGGGTCTTGTTCTCCCCTTAAGACGTTTGTATGACTCTCGATGTCCTGAATAAACCTGACAGCAAGAACTACACTGGGAGGGTTTCTGCTCAACATGATGGCATGGAAAAAATATATATAAAAAAAAACAAGCTCCCACATTACAGGCCAAATTCTGTGAGAGTTCAGAGCCAGATTTTTTTCCCAGCCTTCAAGTGTCATGCTGAGCTCATTCATAGAAATCTGGTACCTAGCGGAAAGGAGTCTCTTTGGGAAAAGCCTTGCTCTGTAGGACTGGTAAAGCACTGTCTCCTCATCTTGCCATATTTTGAGGTGAATGTGGGAATCACCAATGAGTTTCAGCAGAGACGTCTTCAGAGGAGCAGTTCAGGACCCGGGTCTCTCCAGACCCCTACTCAGGGACACGCATCCTTGCTACGGGATGCTCAGGGGCTGGCATTTCCTCTTCCTGCAGATAGCACAGCAAACATCCCTCAGTCCCACACCACAACGGAGGCAAAGGGTTTGCTCCTCTAGCAAATGGCCCCGCTGCAGCCCCCCGGGCACCAGCCAGCACGGCAGTCCTGCTTGCACGGGGCCAGACGGCCCGGCCACGCCGGAGGCCAGGCACTGCTTGCCCCGGAGGGTGCCCGTGCTCCGCGCACCCAGTGCGTGGCACAGCCCGCCAGACGACTCGGACCTCTCCTACGCGGGCATGGAAAAGCAGACAGGGCTCCAGACTGTGGCAGCCCTGCAGCCCTGCTCCACAGCCAGGGCCTTCCACTGGTGACAGGCCAGTGCTGGGGAGGGCACGGGGACCCTCAGCCCACCAGCCCCTCCCCAAAACAGGCAGCAAAGGCCCTTGACCAACTGAGCCAAAACCCAAGAGGTGACCCTGGGAACAGGAAGCTGGCACCCGAACAGGGTGGTGGGGCTGCTCCCAGGACTCCCCCAGGACTCAAATCACGTGATCCTGGCCCAAACGGACCCCAGGACCCCTGACCTGCTTTGCAAACCGCCCCACTACAGCACGCGGCTTCACCATCACCTCGCAGGGCAGTGAGGGGGCCACCTCCCGCAGCCCGGAGTGGGCATGGGCAGGGACAGAGGGACAGGAGGGGGAGGACAGGGATTACATCTGCTCCATGGCTCAGTTCTGGTGAGTACCCACCTGGACTGTTCATTCAGGACCACCAAAACCCATTGGTTGTTTATTTCCAACCATTCAGCTTTGATGCTCTACCTGAAACCCCAGCAAAGGAGAAGAAAACATCCTACATCAGCAGCAGCAACACAAGCTACACAGAAAGTCTACCTCCAAGCCATAAAAACATCACTAAAATCCTGCTCTCACATGCATCTGTTGTCCAAGGCAAAGCACCTACAGCAGCAGCACCAAAAAATGGGGTACAGCCCCTGTGACCCAAAACTTAGGGGTGGGACAGGGGGAACAGCTAGGGCTTCTTATTATGGGTTGTGTAGTTTACAATAAAGACTCCAAATAATCAATTCTTCATTCATATGTTTTTGTCACAAAATCACAACTTGAACAAAAAAAAAAAAAAGGAAGCCATCAATCTGCAGCAGTGCCCATGCTGCTTCCACCCCAAAGCAGAGGTATGTACACCACTGAGATTTGGATGCATATTTCTTACTATTTTTAATAACAAAGTTGCCAGAGCAGCACAGTCCTGGAGGAGAGAGAACTCCCTGACCAAGAACGCACAAAATAAATCAGAGCACGGTAAACCTTTGAAGGAAGAGCAACTCACATTAATAAGTGGGGGGAGAAAGCAGGAGCCATGCAGAGCAGATGCCAGCTAACACAATATTGCAAACAGGCTATTTCCTCAAAACACAGAGTTGAACATAAAGTACAATCCGTGGCTTAGTCAATGAAAGATGAAACCATTTGTCAGCTGTTCCTCAGCGAAGAGACAAAGCTGTTGAGCTGAGTTAAAGCAGTTCTGTGAACACCACGATCTCCAAAAGAAAACAGGCTTTCTTGGTCTTGTACAGCAAAAGAAATGGGTGTTCAGGGTTAACCTAAGTTGGAACGGCTGAAGTGCAATCTGAACACATGTCCATGCAGGCAGCAGCGGTCCGAGCAGCGCTGCGAGCAGCCTGCAGTTCTCCCCGTGCCCATTGTCCAGCTTTGGGGTAACGCTGCCAGCGCGCCCCGGACCTAGCCGAATAGCAGCATCGAAAGGAGACCAGGGCCACGACAAACGTGAGCCCCCTCATGCCGGCTCACGCAGACTCCCTCTCCCCGGAGCCGGCACTTTGCTAACAAGCGGCAAGGACGGATTTTTTTTCATAATCCTTCTACGAAGAGAGCGAAAAAAGGGAATAAACTTGGCTTTACCTTTTCTCTTTGCTTTGCTTTCTGGATTTGTGCAGGAGCCCGATGAGCACCACGGCCGCGCGGATCCCGGCCCGCCTGGAGTGCATCCTGCCGGCCGGCCGGGACATCGCCGCGCTGCCGGCTCCGCCGCGCCAGCTCCCGGCCCTCGCGCGGCACCTGCGGGGCGGCGGCGGC
>VXAA01000921.1:62487-79160 GCA_013399115.1 Anseranas semipalmata | reverse complement strand
ACTGGGTGAAGGATTTTTTTCTCCTGCCTTGCAAACGTTTCCTTCTGCCTTTTGCAGACATTCTTAAACCTTTCCCATACGGGACAGCTCTAGGCTGGTCCAAGCCAGGCTCCAGCCCTGCTTGTGCTGGGGATGGACGTCCCTCTGCTGCAGGGCTGCACAGAGCCAGGTCTGGGAGCAGCGCAACAGAGCACAAGCCCTCGAGCTCATCTCTTACATGGGGGAGCCAGTGCACCACTTGCTCCAGNTTTTTATTAAGTAAACTGTCAATGATCCACTTCACAAGCTCAGCACCTTTCCCTGGAAGTCTCTGTTGCCATGGTGAGAAAGCAGCTGGGTCTCTCTGCCCTCCCTCCCCTTCACCTCCCGCCTCACCTTCCTCCTCGCTAGTGGAATTTTCACGGGAATTAGACGCAGGACTAGCTACAGCATTCTGAACATGTTCCTTGTTAGAGGGAATGAAAACACAGTCCATGTTTTAGGCATGTAGGATATGAGAACACATACACACAGAACTCTAGTCCTCCGCAGGACTGAGATATCGGCATCTGGCCAAAACCCCCCCGTGCTCTGCATCTCTACAGCCAGCCTCAGAGAAGTCATAATAATCCTATTGCATCGTCTGGCCAAGCCCAGGAAATCGTTCCCCTGGGTGTGCTTTAATCAGCCCGACCTTAAAGCAGGGAGAGCATGGATCTCCTGGTGCCAGGGGGACCAGGTCCCCTGGAGAGGAGGTCAGCAGATCGTCCCAGGCATGGGGCAGCACTTCTGGGGGGACCCTGCCACGGGCAGGCACGGCGTCCGATGGCCACCTCAACCAGGACGCGGAGCGCGAGCTGCCTGCAAACCCTCTCGGCAGGGCAGTCAATTATTAACAGCGCGTGGGGCTCTCCTGGAAAAGTCCCTGACAAATGTGTTTGCTCGGGAGCAAACAGCTTGCAAAGGCCACAGAGCACATCTGCCACTCGCGCTGCCTCCTCCTGCCCACCGCCGCGCCCGAGATCGTCACCACCTTAGCTCTGGCCTTTTATATCTACATACATCTAAATATCTAAGTACTTCACCACAACCTCTAATCAGATGTGTTCCTTAAATTCAACAAAAATCCCCATCATCTTCATCGCAATTTCTTTATGCATTCCACTCTAAGTCAGATAAAAGTACGTGAAATGTTATTTTTGTCACTGTGCCACATTAATTCAACCCCAGAACAACCTGACTGCAATACAGTCATGGCCACCCGATTCGCATTCACCTACGCAGCACGTAGCTCTTCAAAGTATTGAGATCTAAACTTTAAGATTAATATTTTAACAGATCTTGAGTGGGTCCCTGGGAAGGCTGGGGCAAAGGAACGGCCTCTCCTGCAGTAGCTGAAGATGCAGTGATTTCAGCCAAGCATAGAGTTACCCACTTTGCCAAAATGAAAAACCCAACCAGTTCTCAAACCCCCCTGGAATGTGTGTTTCTGCCTCCTTGGGACAGCAGCAGATGATGCCAAACCATGTGCAGTGGGTGAGAAGATGTGAGCGGATAGGAGGAAAAAAGTACATTAAACCAGTATGCTACCTTCATCCTCACTGAAAGGGAAGAGCGCTTAACTCACACTGTGAAGCCTTTTAGTAAAGTTTTTGTCGGACCAACAAATCCCTTTGTTCTTGCAGAAAATATCTGGCTGCTTCCTTTCAAGCAGAAATCATCAGTCTGACAAATTTCTGAGGCATAGTAAAAAAAAAAAAAAAAAAAGAAAATAGAACCCATTTCAATGCCAAATTATATCAATTCTGCAGCACCTCATTAGCTTTCATTTAATGGAGGGGGAGGGGTTTTAATTTTAAACCTTTTACCTCTCGCATTAAACAAGCAGCTTCAAATTTCATTGAGTCTCTCTCTGTCTCTGGAGACATCTTCCACCGTCTCTCTTCCCCATTTCCAGACAAGTTAAGTATTAATCTTCTCTTGTTTTATGCTGAAGTGGCTTTGTATTGATTTTTAAAGATGTTCAATTCTCTCATATTTGGAAATAGAGAATCACTTTAAGTAGACACACTTAGCCATATTTTCTTCTCCACCCAAATACTGCAAATGAGTCTTTGCTGTAATCAATTTCTTCTGGACTTTGTTTGCATCTGATCTGTAACGTACAGGAAGAGGCAGGATGATTAATGGCAAGGGCTGCATGGGGGTGAAGGCTCGGGGCAGGGAGGCAGCAGCTCAGGTCGCAGCTTCGGCCGTGCCAGGGACTTGTGCTCCCTCGTGCAGCAGCAGCAGCTGGGGTAGAAATCCTGGAGACCCCTTTGCTGCCCTGCTAAGCACTGTGAGGATGTGTCCTTGTGACCACAGCCATGAGCAAAAAAACATTAGCAAGAAAAAAGTGGCAGCACAGGCTCCTAACAGGAGCCATGCAGCAAGGGAGCCGGACGCAGCCTCTGGGCTCCAATTCAACCCTGGTTCCATTCCCCAAGCGGACTTCCAGTCACTCCTCCACGCAGCGCATAGCACTTCACCTCCACAGCGACTGGGGTAAGCATCCTTGGAGGTAACTGCTGGGAAGGCAAGGCTGATGCGCTCCCAGTGCTGCTCAGCCATGCACACAGCGCAGGTGAATGGGGACCAGGGAACTTCTGCTCCCAGGACATCGCCTGTCCCTGCCGTGGCTGCCATGGGCCCCTGACGAAGCTGTCCTATATTTCTTATGTCCTGCTGTCCGATGAAGGGCTCCAGGACAGACTGGAGAAGGATGGCAGGGAAGCCTTCCTTCCCTAGTGCCTGCTGCTCTTGCCCATCGTGCCCGGCAGGTTGTCCTTGCAAAGAAGTGGCACGTCATGCACACAGAGTGATGATTTCTGCTTGGCTAACGGGGGAGCAGGAGCAGGGCAGGCACAGTGGGCTGTGCAGCACGGCAAGCTGTGAGCACGGCGAGCTGCATGGCACAGGAGCCCCAGGGCACCCTGACCCGGGAGCAGAGCCAGGTCTCCCACTGCCTCCAAAGCAGGAGCGTAGGCGCCTGCAGCGTATGGCCGTGCTGTGCGTCCCCGGTTCGTCCTTTACTCTTTTTTAAGAGGGAATCCTATCAAACCGCCCTGCCAGCGCTCCGGCCAGAGCTGCAGCAAGGGGCAAGTGTTCTGCCTGCATCCTGGTGGGATGCAGAAACACTGCCCGCAGCCCCGCGCTTCCTGCAGCCTCCCCAGCTCTGCGGGGCTGGGGTGACTCCGGCCACCTTACGCGGCGATGCAAACCGAGCATCCCCTCCCTGAAGGTTTGAGACAGACCCTGTCGGGGCCAGCACCCGGAGAACACCCTCCAGCTGGTGTCTACGCCATGATGAACAGATGTCTTGTAAGATGGGAAGCTGCAGCTTGAGAGGCTTAGACTGGAAATTAGGAAAAATGAGTTGGTTGCTTCAGCCCTGGAGCGGGTCCCCAGAGAGGCTGCCAGCTCCCGCCCATGGAGCTCCCCGGCCTCGGCTGGACGGAGCCGCGGCCGAGCTGACCTGGTGCAGGAGCTCGGGGGCACCTCCCACCCCCAGCCAGCCTTCTGGGCTCCTCTGTGTCTTTGTCCTTCCTGTTAAAATTCAATGTTACCTCTACAGTGACTAAATAACCTTTGAGTTAAGCAGCTGCCGCTGTTTTATGAAGAAATAAATCTCTCTCTAAAATTGCCCTGACGTTTTTGCTTCAGAGAAAACAGTTTTGCAGCTAACTACAAAACTGAATCCCAAGGGGCTGGGGAGAACTCATTTCAGGTTGGAACAATTATACGCCATGATTAATAAATCACCTGGGTGGCTGGATCATTTGTGCAATGCCTGGCATTTTCTTCTGGACACTTTGCTAAGAAAGAAGGATCTGAAAATACCACACTGTGACAAGATCAAGCCTTCATTCCCGATATTACAGAATCTCCCCCTGAATAAATGATATGATTAATATTATTGAAAAGCTGTACATTTATGGAATAGCTTTGGCTTCTATGTTAATGCTTCAGTGAGATTGAATCACCGGGGCTGCTCGGAGCTGTCTATTGACCTCCGGCAGCTGCTGACGAGTGCATTTCATGCGGGGAACGCCGGCCAGAGCCCCGGCACCCGCAGACAGGCGCAGCCCAGCCTCAGTGACTCAGGGCTTCTGCAGCCAGACCCACGGCCACGCGCTGCCTCGTCAGGCGGCGCAGGATACGTCCCGCGAGCCCTCTGCGCCTCCCTTGGCAAGAGATATTTACGGCCGCCTCGCTGGCAAGGGGCAGCGCCGTAACTACACGAGATATGCCGAGCAGTTGCCACCGCCGCGGGAGGGCTGGGGGCTCTGGCCGGGGCCAGGGTGCGCCTCAGCCCCCCCAGCACCCACCAGGACCCCAGGTGGGTGCTCACCCCTTGCCACTGCCGGCGGCTGAGCAGAGGATGGGAGGGCTGGGCTGGGTGGGAGCGGCGCCTCAGCAGCGGATGCCCGCGACCACTGCTGCCACACAGCTTCCACCCCTCAGCAGACGAGACAGGCTTCGTTCACACCGCAGTGGCAGGGACTCTTCCCTTCCTCGAGTGCAAAACACACCTTCTCCACGCAAAGTCCCCAGCATCCCGGCCGGATGCTACAGACACGCTCCCTGCCCAGAAACCCCCCTGGAGCTGGCCCCTGCCCCGCGCTCCCAGCTCAGGGCTGCAGCAGAGCCCGGGAGCGCTGGGAACATCAACGCACGCCCAGGCCGCTGGCGAGGACGGGGACCAGGTGCTGCCTGTGCTCTGCCCACACCTCAGCACGCGGAGGAGAGGGACAAAAGGAGAGCACGAGCAACGCAGACCAAAAGACAGGAATAGTAACTGGTTTTCTGCAAAAGGAGCAGTCACATTCCCATTTTCCTGGCATAAGAAGAAAAGGATTTTGGAGCTTGCAAACTAGGGAGAAGGTGATTATAGCATTCAAAATGTGCTGCAGGAAGAGGATAAGAGCACATCCAGGTTTAAGAGAAGTATCACAAGAAACAGAGCTTTAGATTATGCTACATCTAGCCCTAAGTAATCTGATTAGAGATTTATTTTATGGCTTCAGTTAGAAAGACATAGAGGAAATACCAAGAAAGCATGAGGCAGATATATGTATTTTTCCCTTCAGATGAAGCATCCCTATGCATCAGGAGTTGACAAACCCCCAGAGCAACCATTCAGGCACTGATGTATGCACTGAGAGCAGTAAAAGGTGACTTTGGGAAAGCTTAATTACTTTTCAAATTACAGGTGGATACAGAAAACCCACCAATCAGACAAGGAAACTTCCAACCTGTTTTTGTTCTGGGTGTGATCCCTGCCATTCTGATGCTCAGTGTTCAATACCCTCTTCAAAACCCAGACACACATCATTACATGAGGATCAAGGTCAGAGAAGATCAAGATTTTTGCTGCTGCAGCCTTAGGCTGACTGGTGCATTTCATGTAGATCCTGAGCCTGTAAAAGTACAGCCACGGGATCTGCAAAGCAGCCCCCGGGACAGGGGCAGCCAGACCTCATTGCAAGGAAAAGATCTGCCCCAGTCCCTGGAGCAGGCACAGGTGAGACGCAGCCCTGGCGAAGGCAAGGAGCTCAGCTTTGGCACGTGCCAGCTGATGGAGTCAAAGGCCGTGGTGCCACCTGCACGCGAGCATGACCACGACCAGCACCCGCCCAGCCCAGCTGTGCACCCGCCGGGGGGTCCAGGGCGCCCACCACTCACAGCAGCCTGGGCCGGAGGGCTGGAGAGCCGGAACGCCATCTCCGAGTCACTACTGAGTTCTGAGCCCGCAGAGGGCTCAGGGATGAGGCCTGCAAACACCTACTGGCCAGGTTTGCATGCACCAGGTGCATTAAAATGCTGCAAGTCTGCACAGCTCCTTGGCTCCCAGGGAGGAGGCTGCTGTGCCCAGCTGACAGCCCTCTCCACATGGAAAGATTTAATGAAAGCAGAAAACACAATTCAATTGTTTTCCTGACACCAGGTCATTTGGTTACAAGCAAGCAAACAAACTGTGAGGGTGGGGCAGCAGCCTCCACGCCTCCACTGCCGGCCAGTGAAGGCGAGCGGCCTCCAGGCTGCAGCCCTCCTGCGCCCGCTGTGCGAGCCCACGGCCTGCTTCCCCCTGCAGAAAACGCGGAGGCAGAACGTGCCGGGTTCGATTTCCCTCCAACACGGGCTGCATGCCACTGGCATCCTCTATGATTCTGTTCTATGATTCTATGGCTCCCGCACCAGGGTACCAGCGCGACGGGGAAAAATAAATGCACCTGACTAGCCACACTGGGAGCCGAGGCGCCGGGCTCGCTCCGGCCCAGAACCTCCCCTGTTGCACCCGCACACGCGGTGACCTTTTGCCTGACTTCGGCTGAGCGGGACCCACGGCGTTTCATCTCCGCAGCGCAATTATCAGCCTTCCCAGGAAATAAATGGGGAAAGCAATCAAAGCTGCAATGAAAGAACAAAAATTCATTACAAACGAACGACCTCTCGTCTCGCAGGGAAGCCAAAGCCCAGTCAGATATCAGTACCCATTAAAAATAGAACAGGCCCCGCATGAGAGCAGCAGCAGTGTTTGAAGATCAACAAAACTTCCGATAAGCCGTGCATAAGCGCTAGGAAGCAGACGGGAGGCTAGATGGGCAGAAAGCGACGCTGGTGCACACGGGCACCCATTTGGTGGTTGCAGAGGCTTCGAGAGAAGAGACTTCAGCATGAAAAGCAATCACAAAAGAGCTAAAACCAACCTGGGGATTAGAAGGACCCAGACCTGGCACCACTTTGCCTGCACACCTCTGTGTGCAAGCCACACTTTCTCTAGACATGGTGCACGTCTTTCACTGCATCTCAGGAACCCCCTCTCTGTGTCTGCAGAGCAAACAGGTAAGACGAATGGACAGTAGCACCGAAAGCACCTTCTTAACACTTCAGATCAGGCATCATTTAAATAACAATAAATAATAATAAGAAAAAGGAAGAAGAACCATAGCAAATGGCCAAGCCCTCGAAGGACTGCAACACCCACATTTCCCTGCCATTAGACACCCTGGTGTCCAACTGCTCCCCTGCCTGCACCAGTATGTGTGAGACCGGAGGGTCCCGGCGCGAGCCCCTCGGCTGCAGTCCCGTGTGGCGAGGGCACACGGCTCCACGAGCAGCACCCCGCACAGGCAATGTCTCTGGGTGCTGCGTCCCTGGGCTGCACTGGTCCCGGCGGAGCCCTGCTGCCACACAGCCATACCCTGACTTCACCCAGGCTGTTGGTGGGAGCCTGAAAATCCTCTGCTCCTGCTGGAATCGCTCTGGCCAGCACGTGGCCCCGAGGGCAGGCTGCAGCCCTTATTGTTCCGGTTTACGAGCCCCCCCAGAGCTGAACAAAAACAATTTTCCCACCACACAAGCACGCTCTGCGCAGCGAGGCCGGCTCCAGAGCAGAGCTGCGCGGCAGAGCAGCAGCGCGGCACCGCAGCACACGCCACGCTCAGCAGCCTCCTGGTCCTGTCCCGCAGCGTGCAGGCCGGCCGGGCCCCGGCAGCGCCTGCCTAACCCACGGCCCCGCAGGAGTCGGCCCGTGACGGCGAGCAGAGCACCAGTGAGGTGGGCGCTGCGCAGTGCGCTTCCACGCTGGCAGACACCCAAACCCGCGCACAGGCCCCTCCGTGCCCTGCGGAGGAGAGTCAGGAAGCAATTTAAGCTTCAGCAAAAGACAGGAAACGCCACTTGATTAACCTAGGGGTGCAAATCGCTCCCTTCTGGGAACCCAGACGTTCAGCCCTCCTGGAACTGCTGCTTTGTCTTTGTTTCTGCTCCGCAGAGAAGAGCCAGACGAGTCACTCATTGCATGCATTACTCAATGCAATCAGCTGTTTTCTGCTGCTTGCAAACAGACCCCAGTTCTTGCAAATCATGTAGCCATTTCCATGTGACCAGGGCAGGCACACAGGAGTGGCAGCTGACAACGGTGCCGGCAGCACCTCTGCCCTGCATCGTCCCTACTCGCGCTCGTACAGTCCCCCGAGCATCACGAGGAAGCGGATAATCGCTGCAGTGCGCAGAAGATTAGCAGCACCGTGCCACTGCTGCTACATTTGCGCTATTAATCTGACTTTAAAATACACCTGGAATGGGCTGTCATCTGCTAGAACACTCAAATTGAGATCATCAGAACTGTTGGAAAACGGGACTGTATGCCAGGATGGGGTCTGACTGCCAGCATGGGGCAGGCTGAAAGGCGGATCAGCACAGTCATGAAACCCAGCTGGATGCTTTTCTACAGGGGTGATCCTGCAAGCCCTGTACTCTTGCTGTGTATCACAAAGGCATGCAAAATACAAACTAAGATATATGTGTTAGCACAGTGATAAAAAACGAATTTGTATTATCACCTTGGAATAAACTTTGAGCACAAAGGACAGAAAGTGCATTTCACTATGTGTGGCTATTCGTGCTCAAGTAATGCAACCTGTACCAGAGTCGAACAGAGGTCGACTCAGCGGCGATTTGCCCAAGCACTGAGAGGTCGGTTCTGCGCCCGCTGCTCCAGTGCCAGCCGCGACGTGCCCGGCCCTCGTGCTGTGCCACCCACCAGCACCGCGGGGCCAGGGACTGTGCCAAGCCATGAGCAAATGCACCTCCCTCGGCGCCGCGCTCTGATCGTCCGCTCGGCCGCAGTGGCCGGGCACAGCTGCCAGTGAGGCCAGGGAGGCACCTGAGCCAGAAGGGAAGCGGCCGCCAGCTCCCCTGGAGCAGCCATGGCCCATGTAATTAGTCCTGCGCAGGGTGGCGCGTCACCCCGGGCACTTGTTTCACTTTTCTGGGGACTCATTAGTCACACACAGCTGTCATCTCTGCCAGGGGAGCCTCAGCGGCCCGTGGCATGACAGGTTTATGCAGGCCAGGAAGATTACCCAAATTACAATCATGACTTGCAAAGAAAACTTTGCAGACTGAGTGAGGCCAAGCAAATGAGGGCAGAACTCTTCATCCGTCGCTGCTGCAGTGACACTCTCCAGAGCCGAACACCTCAGGGTTGGATGGAAGCATTCAGTTCTCTGGTCTGCCTTCAGTATAAAACCGTCCCTGATAGTCCAGGGCCTTAGACAGCTGCATCCGCTTTTATGTGAGAAGATCTATAGATAACTTTCTATCTATATATCTGCAGATACCTACATGCTTCTATATATCCGCAGGTTCTCATGATGTTATTTTTGTAACTGTTCCCTCTTCAGCAGCCTCCAGAAAGACACAGCTTTGCTAGGAAGCTCTCGGAAGGCACCTTTGCACCACACATGTCCCAGGACTTCACAAGGAGACTTGCATTTTGGTGCCGAGGCCACCTTCCAGCCTCCGTGAGCAGAGCCGAGCGCTGGTGCTGACTCCTCAGCATTCTGCAGTGCCAACAAGCACATAACAAATCAGAGCCACTTAGTGGACAGGGAAACGGCAGCACAGGGAGATGAAGTGAATTGCCGAGGGCCCCGCAGAGAATCAGCAGCAGAGATGAAAAGATCAGGTGTGTGGCACGGGGCTGCCGGGGCAGCACCAGCCGCTGCCCGCTTCAGCCCCCGAGCGACCGCACCGCGTCAGCTTGGTGAAACGCAGCACCAAGTAGTCATGCCTACGACAGCAGCACAATTAAATGGAAATCATGTTCTTGATAATTTGGGGTATTTTTTGCTATAAATGAAGGCTTTCTGAAGAAACAAGTTTCAAGATTTCAGCATTAAATTAAATTAGATCAAATCAGCAGAGGAAATAAGTCTTTACAACATGAGCAGTTCCTTTGAATTTCACTAGCAAATCAGTGAACTAAATGCCATCATTTATCATTAACATCATTAATAAAGCCAGATTCAGGATGCACAGCAAACGAACACCAGTAACGTGCCCAATGCTTCCAGAGCCACCAGCACCCTTAGCCCTCGTTCCACCCCTAGCTCCCTGCGCAGGACAAACACCCATCCCTGAAGCCACTTCTCCATCCCATCTTCACAGCCCGCCAGGGACCCACTTGTCTGCTGGGCGAGGCGGGCAGCGGGTCCTTGTCTGGGCAGAGCGGGAAGCTCTAAATGCAAATTCTGGTGGCGACGCTGAATATTCATCTTGCTTAGGAGGGGGTTACTCTAGAAAAACGCTAATCGCATTATGTAAAAGAGGAGTTTTAAGTGCATGCGCCTGGGCCATCAGAGCATGCCCCTTGGCAGGGAACAGGCACTGGAGCCTCACAACACTGCCGCGGACATGCCCATCCTGGCCCCAGAAACATCAGGAGGGGCGAAATCATCCAACAGCGTGACGGGGAGACAGCAGCCTGCAAGGGCACCCAGCCCGGCACTGCCTTGGGTGTCTGCGGGAGCCCTGGAAAACCGCCTGCTCCCCGGGCCTCAGCTTCCTGCAAAGCAGAGCTGGGAACACCGTGGGCAGGCAGGTGACAAGCGCCTGTCTGCCTGCACCGTTCCTGCAGCAGGGACCTGCCGGAGGGGGCTGCAGGACAGCCAGCAATTTGTCTCATGCTTCAGCTCGCCCCTCTCCTCCCCGACTCGCAGACGCTGGAGGGACAGGGACAGGCCTGGCTCCTCGCTCCTGTGCCAGACGCGGCCGCCACGGGCCAGCCTGACCACGCAGCGGTGCAGCACGCCGCGCTCCGGGTGGGTGCCTTTGTCCAGGCAGAAACCAGCCGCTTGCCCACGGCGCTGGCAAGCGAGGACCAGCAAGGGCTGGGAGACGGGCGGGTGTTTGGCGGCGGGGGGATCGCACCGCGGGGAACGCAGTTGGCCTGAGCAGCGCTCCCCACTCCTCTGCACCCCCCAAAGATCCCAGCAGCTCAGTTACTGTCTCCCTCTGACACTTTGTTTGATGTGAGCAAGTGAAAAGACATAATTTGTCGAGTTAAAACACGGGTATTATCTCGATGACAAATCCCCACAATAGGGAGTGCACTCAAGTCAATCATGTTCAGAAATTGGTTTCTATTGCTCTACAGCTTTTTGCTTGCCTCTTGCTCTGGATCAAAAAGACAGAAAATGATGTAGGTAGTAGCTGGAAAACTGCCATTTTCCTTGTTAAATGCCCTCGCACTGCACGACCTCATCAAAGGGGAACAAGAGGTCTGGACGAGGCATGCCCGGAGTGCTGGGGGCAGCCCCGGGGAGCGCTGGGCACAACCACACACAGGCAGGAGCTTTCCTTTCCCAAAGGAAGGAGCACAACTTAGGTGCCCCATTTCCCATCCGTGAGCACTGCGAGGGAGAGGACGACGGACACAGACCCCTGGTTTGATCCTGGGCTTGTTATCACCACACTCCCATTTCTCTTGCCTGGCAGCAAACCTCCCTGTCCTCTTGCTTAACATGCAAGTGAAGAGCAAACCATTCAGCTAGTACAGCTGCACTGGATTTTTGGAGCAATGCTGAAGATCTGATGGACATTATTCCCCACTCCCAAGCTCCCAGTCAAGCCAAGACTGCTGATTATTATTAACACGTCACCAAGAAATACAGCCCACGTCATCTCAGTGAAAAGAACATCGAGCTCAGCTTTCCAAATTGGAGAGGATTAACACCGAATTGCTTATACAAGGAAGGAGCTGTCATAGTCCCTGGTGTGTGACACGAGTAACATTTTAGAGGAGTAAGAGAGGACTGTGTTTGAAAGGAGTGACCTTTGAGTCTTCACAGAGATTTCATAATGCAGCCCTAACCTATTCAGGTACCTGCCAAGCCTCTACATATCTCTTCCAGGTGGGAGCCCGAGCTGATCCAACCTTTCACAACAGGCTTTAAAAGATGTGACGCTCTCAAATATCATACGGGCTCAGATGACCGCTGCCTGTTTGCTAACCGAGGATAACGCTGCACGTTATGAGCCCCACTGGAAATAAAGCTCTGGAGATGGAGAGGGCCATTTCCAGACAGCCGGAGGCTGGGACCCTGCTCAACAAAAGGAAAGGTGACAACCAGCGGGAGCAGCAGCAATTAACAAAATCATCGTCAGGAATAAACCATGCCTGCATTCCCATGCCCGATGCTGCCCTGCCCCTGCTCTGGGTGCTGGGCATGGAAGGGCACCAGAGCTCCCCGAAGCATACCCACCCCAGCAGCCAAGGTGCTGCATGGGCACGGCCGCGGGGACGCCAGTGGTCACACAGGGAAAGAAACGGCGCCCCTGAGCCCCGGGCGCTGCCTGTGGCTCCTGCACAGCAGCAGCAGGCGGCGAGGGTCCCACCGGCGTGCTGGGCAGGATGCTCGGCTCCCGCAGAACACCCTGTCCTTGTGCAAACCAGGACATTTGGGAGCACACATCCGTAGCCAGATGGTGCCTTTATCACTCCAGCCATTAAACATCCCTCCCCCCATTACAACAATATTTGCTTTTAAAAGGCTGCTATTCTTTCAATCCTTTTGATTGTCTGCAAACAGCTCCTATTTTGACAAGCTATAAATATAGCAGGAGAAAAGAGACATATAAACCAGCACGGTTTATTACTTCTGAAGCAGAGCTAAAAATAGACCCACGTGGAGTTGCTAAGTCCTCTGGGCAGATGTAATTGTGGATAATCTAGCTTTAAATATGTGAAGGTTGTTTTGATAGCAACAACAACGTTTTAACATATGGGACTCGGCAGCACGCAACAGCAGAACACGCCGCTGCGCCATGTCCAATGTCTCCTGGAAGCAGCGTTCGCATCGCAGAATCCCAGCTGACTGCCTCCACAGTATAGCTTGGGTTTTTGCATTAATAAACCCAAACATAAACCCAAATATCTATGGCAAGCCACCGAGAGAAAAGCGTCTAACCATATACCAAGCCAAGTCATGGGAGCATGAGGGGGGCTGTGCTAGCTTCCCCCACAGAGGATCTGCCCCTAACGTTTTATATAAATTAGCCTTACCAGATTGAATAGCTGAAACACCCCCAAGTCCTTAAAGCTGACAGCACCTCTCTTTTCCTGGGAGAGGCTCCTCCATCCCGAGCACGCTCTGAAACGTGCTCCAAGGATTGCTGTGCGGGCGCAGGGCTGGGTGTCTCCGGGGGAGGCCAGCAGCGATAAGCGCCCTTCCCCGAAGAGGCAAGCGGAACCGCGTGCTCACCGCAGATAGGGGAGCAGCGCTGGGACCGGCTAGATTTGGTAAATCCTCTGCCAGCTCCGGGACCAGCATGGCACAGCTGGCCTGTGCCACGCTGTCGCTCCCCCCCTGGAATGGCCCTGGTGGTGAGCACCCCCTTGCCTCGGCTGCACCCATTCCCTGCCCACCCGTCCCTCCGGCTACCATCATGTCCTTGTTCGTCATCTCCCGACCACAGCGGTGCCGCCCGCACAAGGGTGTTTTGCAACACAACGCGCAGCCAGTGGCTGTGCCACGTTGCTCACTGGGGACCCCTTGGTCAAGAATCCGGCCCCGCTGAGGGGTGATAAGCAAAGACCGACCCCTGCAGCTCATCCTGCCCTGCGGGCACCTGCGTGCCAGTGGCTGGCACCACGCTGCTGCCGGTCTCCGGCTGGCACAGGCGGGTACCGCTCCTGCGACCAAGCGGTGGCGGCAGCCCCGGGGCCGAGGGTGCAGCTCCCCGCCTGCAGACACTTTCCTCTTGCACGCGGAGTCAGTGTCCTCAGCCCAGGGACGGCTCCTGCAGCCTTGCCCCGTCCTCACCTGCAGCCTTGCCCCTTGTCCCGAGGAGGACAAGGGGAGCACCAACCTCCGCCGAGCTGTGCCTCCGCTTGGCTGGACCTCGCCAAAGCTCCTCAGACCCTTTGCGACTTTCCTTAAACTATATGGCACCTCAGCAAAAAAGCAGCTCTTGTGCCCATTAAAAGTCATTTCTGTCCATAAAGAAAATAGGATATCATTAAGGCTCCCATTTCCCAGGCTGTTTTTTCCTCTCTAGAAAATGGATGTGATTTTTGACAGCGGTTCTGCTCTCGAACACAGCGTCAGCCAACGCACCCACACCCTCCCCGCACTCTGTGGCGCTGCCTGCGGGACGGCTCTGCCCGGGGGGGACGCGCTGCCACCTCCAGCTGCCCCTGCCTGTCCCAGAGCCAGAGGCAGGGGCAGCTGGAACTGCCTGCTCCAGCACAGGCCCTGCTCCGCCTTATCTTTAGGCATAAAAGAGAGAGAACAAAGAAACAAAAAGCACCCCAAAATCCATTTCTGGCTAAGGACATCCCATGCAAGCCCAAGCACTGCTCACCGCAGCCACCCTGGCCGGCGGGCAGAAGGGCAGCGCAGCCACCAGCGGCACCCGCTCGCCCTCCCACCCAGCACGCTGCGCGTGGCGGGGGCTCGGCAGCAGCAGCCAAGCACGGCCCCAGCATGGTCCCAGGGGGGCGGCAGCACCCTGCCACAGGAAGGGCAGAGCCCCAGCGCCCGCGTGGGACAGGGCCGTCCCTATCTCAGCCCCGCAGCCAGCGCTGCCGCGAGGGCAAAGCCCAGATTTCAGAGAAGCGACAGGCGGCTGGGACAGGCCATTTCCAACAACCTGCCCGCACAGCGCGGGACCCACACCCGCCCAGGCACGGCACTGCCCTGTCCCTTCGCACAGCCCATGGCACCCAAACTGGCAAGGGAAATGTGGCTCACACTAATTTCTTTGCACAAAAAGCAAATAAAGCAGCAGAAGTGAGAGCTGACTGATGATTCATTCGAGCCACCAGACGCTCTGTCCTACTTTCACCCCATTTTCACTGCCTTCTACATTCCTCCTTTTAGATTACTGAGTCCCATCTTTGCTCCCCCGTGCTGCACGGGCGCTCTTCACCCTCGGAGGCAAGGCTGCGCGCACGCAGGCACGGGCTGGCAGCGCAGGGGCAGCGGGCGGGCGAGCTGGGCGCGACCCCCCAGCAGGACCCGGAGCACGGCCCCCGCCCCGCTCCCCTTCCCCTGGAGGCAGAGGTGCTCATCCCCGCCTGCCCTCTGCTAACGGCCGGCCGCAGCGCCGGGAGCAGCAGCCGGGACAGCGAGCGGCGGTGCGAGCGGCAGGGCAGGATGCGCCGCTCCTGGTTCCCGATGGGCAGACGTCCTCTGCGTGAGGAGGGACCCGGGTGGCCAAGCAGCAGCAGGACCCACCGCCCAAGCTCGCTTTGCTTTTGTCGGCTCACAGACGGAACACGCAGCACAAAAAAGCCAAATATTCATGTGCCCGCTGCTGGCCACGCGCGAGAAGAGGCATCAGGCACTGGCACAGGCAAAGAGCCCGAGCCTCGATGGCCACTGCTCGGCCAAGCGCCCGCGGGCCGGCTCCTGCCACAGCTGGGCTCGGTCAGCACCACAGCGACCCGCCACGTCTGCCTCTGGTGCACCAAGGAAAAAAAAGAAGGACATGGAGATGTTTTCACACATGCCCATCTCCTCCCAGAAAAAGAAGACTGAATCATATTGCCTGGTTTTGGATACAAGCCCAAACCTGTTCAGAATGGAGGGTTTTTTTCTTCAATGTGTTGTTGTTTGTTTTTTTTTCTAAATCACTCTGATTCAGTGAAGGACTCAGACCTTAACGCAGCCTCCCAGGAGAGAAGGCAGAGCAGCAGCTTCTCCAGGGAAACGTTAAATTATGCACTGAAAACCGGGATGCTCGGAGCATGTTGCACCCACTCCCCAGCAGACAGCTGCGGGCTGCAGCTGGACTCCTTGGCAGCACTTCACGTGCCGTGACAGCACGGAGCCACAGCCCTGTCCTGAGGACACGTGCAGGAGGGGAAGAGGAAATCTTGACAGAAAGCATCCACCTTGGAAACCAGCTCCCTCCTCTTTCACAACCCTCATTAGAATAACATTCATTCAGATGCCACAATCCTGCACGTTCGGTTCCCAGCCACCAGGCTCCATCCCCGAAGGCATCGGTTATCATGAGACCTGTACGCGTGCGCTGCTCACCTGGAAGTCACTGTTACACCAAAGACTTTGCCTGCAGGGAGCCAGAGCTGCTCCTGGAGGAGGGCAACAACACACAGGGGCCACCGCTCTGACCCAGAGGGACACGAGCAGCAGGTGCCACGGGAGCAGGCAGGCGCAGGCAGGTGCTGGCTCTGCCACTGACCCTGTGCAGCGACAGTGGGGGCAGGATGCAGCCCCCTCTGCTGAATTCCTCAGATCGACAGCAGCCATGGAAAGCGATGACGCTGCATTCCCCCCAGGGTTTACACTGACATTTTTAAGGGATTGCTCCATTTCAGAGTGAATCTGCTTCGTCACCCCTCGCTGCCATATGAAAACACATGGAAACACTGCAAGAACCAACCCAAACAATTGCAAGGCGAAACACAGATGATTTATGACTCCATCACAGATGGTTTAAGTTTCCAGCAAAACTTCACCAAAAATCAGGGGCGAGATTACCATCAGGGGACCTAGAAAGATAGCACAGAAAGAAGCTCAGAAGAATTTACTTTGATTAGATGAGCCACGTGCACATCAATAAAAATTAATATAACTGACAACAGAAACGTCAGAAACGGGGAAGCGTCGCTCAAGGGCAAGAAGAGCGTCCTAGCGGGACAGGATGATGCATATTAACTCTTCGTCTCAGCTGGGTGCCCAGTTAACCCTCCTCCGTGCACAAGCCCATTGAGAGGTCCTGCCCGCACTCAGCTGGGAAGTTTGATAGCCCTTTTGCTCCTCCTTTTTGCTGCGCGCCGCGCGCCCCGCCTTCATCTGCCCGCGAATCCTCCTCCTCCTCCTCCTCCTCCTCCCCCC
>VXAA01000921.1:51878-62464 GCA_013399115.1 Anseranas semipalmata | reverse complement strand
GGCCGCTCCGCCCCCTGCGAGCCGCAGCCGGGCGCTGCGGAGCCGGGGCGCTTCCAGCCCGCTTCGCGCTCCGCCGGCCCGGGGCGCGGACAGGGTCCGGGCGAGCTACCGAAAACGCAAGCGGGAGGGGGCACGGCAGCAGGCCCGGCTGGTTTAACTCCCCGCTGGCGGCAGCGCGGCAATGCTTGTACCTGTAAGCGAAGTTTCCAACCTTGCCGAGGCTTCTGCTTTACAAGAAGATAAACATATTCGTCTTTCTTCCTACCGCTGAACAGACGAAGAGTAAGCCCTGTGAGTCTTCCCGTGGAAATCCTGGCGATTTAGCGCTAAGGAGCATCGGTTTTTAAAACTACACATCCAGCTGAAGCGCACGGGAGGTCGCTGGGAGCGCTGCAGCAGCTCCATGGCGCAAACACCTGCTCCAGGTGAGGCTGGGCCGCGCCGCCTCAGTGCGAGGGCATCGCGCAGCGCAGACCCGCCCGTGCGCTGCTCCAGCACACGCAGTCTCCTCTCACGAACCATGGCTGCAACAGAAGCACCGCAAGACGTGCCCCGCCTGGGAGCGCCTCACCCGCAGAGCGCCCCAGCTGCGCACCCCGGCCCGGCGAGAGGCCGCTGGCGGGGCCGAGGCGCCCATCCCGCAGCAGCCGGGCACAGGAACCCGCAGCACACCACAAGCCCCTGGGGCTGCTTCAGGCACAGCACCACACATGGTGCGGAAACACAGTGAAAGTCAGGGGACTCAACCCTTTTTACCATAAAACAAAGGAGAAGAAGAGATGCAAAAGGAAGACTGATGGGTTGCAGAAGAGAGCAGATGCTCACAGAGACTGCAGCAAAGCCAAGCCCTCGTGTGGCTCCTCGCCAGCCCCACTGGCTGCTGCAGTTGGGGCACCGGGTCCTGCTGGCCCCGACTGCCTGCCGGGCTCCGGGCAGGGTCCCCTTGCGGCCAGCTGCGGGGACAGCAGCGGGGAGGTCACCTCCAGGCTCCTGGCTCTGCACAGCCGGTGCAGGACCTTGGTCCTGTGAGTGCAGATGTCAACACGTGGGGAAGGGACGGAAAGGAGCATCAAAATGCAGAACAGAAATCACCAGCACCCTTTAAAGTTTGTTCCAAGCCCCAGGGCGTTGTCAGCCCCAGAGCCCACAGAAATACCAGCTCCCCACAGACACCCAGCTGGGACACGTCACCGGCTTTCAAAGACCTGGCGACTACCAGGCAGAGCCAAGAGGACAGCATGGAGCTCATCCAGCGCCCTACACAAGCGCTCGCCCTGAGAGCTGGAGAAACCCTTCTCGCGTGCCATTCGCACACCAGCCCCACAGGATCGGTTTTTCTTTTTCATTTCCACACCACAGCTTTAACAATTTCCCTAGCAGCCAGGCTGGTGAGGGGATCACTTCTGGAAGCTTCACTTGGCAGATTCTGCAGCCCAGAAGATAAGCAATTACAAAACAAAACGAAAAACAAAGCCTGCCTGCCTCTCCCGTTCCCCGGAGATGGCTGCTTTTCGGCACTGTTGGTAGCGTTTTCTTTGCAGTGGAGTTTAGGCCCAGCTGTAACACGTGGACTACTACAGCCAGAGTATAATTGCAAAACATACACTTGCATGCAATTACACATTTTAAAAGGTGGTAATAAAATCAAAGGAATTTGTTTGGACACAATCTGCTCTCCAGACCTTGTCCTCACAGGACCTAAGCACATACCGATAAGATTATTGCAATTGTCAATGCAGCTCCCGCCAAGAAACTAAATCATTCCCACATCTTCCCATTAATGCAGCTCTGGCCCATCAAATGTTAAAGAGCCTCAAGCTTGGACACAGCTCATTTTACAAAGGTCAAGGCAATCTCATCTCTTCCCACCTTCATCTTCTACCACCATTCCCATTATCAGACGAGCATCACATGCTCTTTCACGTGAATTTTAGCTGTGCACACACTAACTTGCAGTAGTTGGTGTACAAGGCTCTTCTGTGCCAGAGACACAATTGCATTGTGATTTTTGCTTTATAAGGATAAAGCAAGAGGTGATTCTTTGCCCCTGAAGGAGTAACTTGTATNTTTTTTTTTTTTGGTGGTGGTTTCTCTTTACATCCTACTGATGATACCACAGAGAAAATGAGCAGAGCCCAGAGGGCTGAGGAGAAACCAGCAGACAAAGGGTCCTTGCATGAAGGACAGCCCCTGACCAGCTCGGTGCTGCAGCCCTTGGAGGAGCAGACGCTCGTCCCACCGCAGCTTCCCACCTCGCGCCGGCCCCAGGATGTCCTGGGCCAGGGGAGCACCCGCACAAGCAGCTTGGAGCCCCGGGGCTGGGGGGCATCCCCAGGAACTTGCCCAGCCCCGGGAACTCCTGCATTTACCCTGCGCCTCAGGTGACAGAGCAAATCAACGTGAGCAAGCTCATCTGGCCCAGGGCTGCTTTTTGATATGCAAAGTTCCTTTGATATGATGATTTTTTTGTCTGGGGTTACCTTCCAGCTTCAGAAGTGGATTTATCTGCAGTCTGGCTCAGTTCTCCCCTTCCTGGGAAGCGCGGGCACACCGCAGAACCTGAGCACGTCCCACAGGTTCTGCTGGCACGGTCCCCCGAGGGGCACCAACGGCACCGCGGGTCCAGGAGCTGCTGCCTGCCCTCTGCAGGGACCACAGGTGGCACGAGAGAAACACAAGCAGCATGGAGGGCTGCTTCTGGGCTCGACACCACTTTTGCCGGTCTGGGGGACTCGGGTCTCCCCAGAGCTTCCACATGAAGTAGATAAAGAGTAAGGAGGAAAAAAAGAAGAAGAAAAAGAAAAAGAAAAAGAAAAAGAAAAAGAAAAAGAAAAAGAAAAAGAAAAAGAAAAAGAAAAAGAAAAAGAAAAAGAAAAAGAAAAAGAAAAAGAAAAAGAAAAAGAAAAAGAAAAAGAAAAAGAAAAAGAAAAAGAAAAAAAGAAAAAAAGAAAAAAAGAAAAAAAGAAAAAAAGAAAAAGAGTGTGATGGAATTGGCCTGTGCCAGAATCCCACTCCTGCCCGTGCCAAATCCCACTCACGCGCCCAAGTGCCTCAGTCTCCATTTCGCAGCTCCCTGGTGCCGGTCCCGGCGGCTGCTGGCAGCCCCAGGCCCCATTTTAGGCTCCCACACAGCCCAGGGACGGGCACCCCAACCCAGCGAGCAGAACGCTTCCACGCCCCGCTCCAGCCAGCGGCCAGGGCTGCCTCCCCCACGCACAGACTTTGCAGCACTTCCCAAGAGCAGCCCCTGGCCATGCACGGTGGGAACGCGTCCGAGGTCTCCAGAGCAGCCCGCGGCTCGCCACGCAGTCAGACATTCAGCGCTCCCCTTCCCCGACGCCCCGAGAACAGCGCTTCCCAGAGCCGGGGCCCCGCCGCCAGGCACGCTTAGCAGCGGAATCACGGCACGAAGCGGGGCACGGCGCGAGCTGCCAGCCAGAAAGCTGGAACAAGCCGGGCACGGCGGGACCTGGACTCACCAGAGCTTCCTGGGCATTGTGGAGGTCGAGCAGCAAAGGCAGCAGCTCGGCAGCTGCTCCGCTGCACAGAGCAGCAGCAGCAGTCCAGAGATGCTCAGCCTTCTGCAGCACGTTTGCTCGGCGGTTGTACCTGCAGGTACGTCCTGATGCTTTCCTTAACAGAATTAGGCCGACCGAATCCCTGACCGAGATGCCAAGGCTATCAATCTCTCCTCTCCTCCGACACTCCCCCTCTGCAACGTCTACTCATTCTCTCCAGTTTCAAGTCCCTCAGACATATTCATGGTTACCATAGGAACTAATGAAAACCAAATTAAAAAAATAAAAAGGAGAGAGATAGAGGGAAAAACCGCTTTGAAGCTCTGGTGCCACCCGCATGTTTGAGTTCATTATCTCGAACAACAGCCGCAGCACACAGGCAGTGTCCCCGCAGCCCGGCTCCTCGCTCGCGCCCTCCTGCTGCTCAGTTTCACCGGACGCCAGCTCCGCGCAGGGTCCGGGCTCCGCTCCTGTCCCCAGGAGCCCACGGGGACACAGGGACATGCGGCTGCCCCGGTGCTCCCCACGCTGGGGGCTCACTTCTGCCCCATCCGGGGCTGCCCGGGAGCCTTCAGCGGGGGGACTGCGGTGGGGTCCTGCAGCCCCCCCACCACACCAGGGTCCCCTCTGCAGCCGAAAGCTCTGGGCCGCGATCAGCAGCCGTTCACTGTTCCTCCTCTGCCAGATTTCCGCAAGTCAATATTGATGTTTGCAGCACGCGCGAGGCTTCTTGAAGTGCTCCTTGGCTTGTAGGAAGCAGCTTGTCTTTTCGTTAACAAGTTACACAGTGGAGAAAATTGCCTATGCCTGGTATCCTAGCCAGAAGGCTGCAGTAATAATAAGAGGGCGTTAGAAAACCAAAACTATTTTTTTATTATTTTAAGGGCTTTTACAAATATCTAATGTGGCTCTGGCTGGGCCCCAAATACAGAAACATTTAATGAAGCAATCTGTCCACAAAGCAGAAGCGTTAAGAGGTTATGGAGAGTCTCAGCTGCAAATAGCGGGCCTGAAACAGCTCCTGGGGCGCTCAGCTGAGCAAACTCGCTCCTCGCGGGCAGGGGAGGCCAGGCAGCCGGCGGCCCCGCTCTGGACAGAGCCCCCCAGCCCGGCCGCTCGCACCTGCCTGCGCCCCCGGGGGAAAGGCCCTTGCTCCTGCAGCCACCATCGCGCCGGGGCCACCATGGCACCGCTGCAACATGACAGGGACCGGTGACGGGGGAAAAGGAGCTTCTACTCCACGGCAAAACTTATCACTTAGAGGGGTCGTTGATTGTGTATGAGCGAACATCACAGGGAGCAGAAGGGAAAAATACAGCAGCCCAGGGCACAGCTCCCTGCTGCAAACTCGCCCTTGCAGCAGGAGGCTGAGCCGAGCTGGGCTGTGCCAAGCCGTGCTGAGCTGGGCTCGCTCTGCAGCTGCAGGCACCCACCGCTCCCCGAGAGCCGCAGCTCAGCAAGGCTCTGGCAGCATTTCATGAGTGTTTAAAATCATCTCTCAGCCCTGCCTTTGAAGCAAGAGTTTTCATTCCTCTATCACGCTCTGAGAGGCTTTGCAGACACGCAAAAATCAATTTCCCCATGAGAAATTCATCTCCGCAGGCCCTGGGGAGGAGAGGAACACGGCTCCCAGGGCCTCACCCACGCCCACAGCAGGAGCTGATTTGACCCGGCCGTAACTGAAGGTACCAGGAGAGGGGAACGTGGCGCGGATGTCGCGCTGCTGTGCATGGAAAGTGAAGCAAGCACTCAAGCCCACACAGCCTTGTTTTACATCACATCAGCATTTTGGGGCAGGTGACACATGTCAGCAGCAAAGATCTTTTGCTACCACCAAAAGTGCATTACGTAGGAAAAAAAAAAAAAAAATAGCAGCAGCTGCCCCAGATACCTGCTGTCCTCAGGCAGGAGCGGTGCCAGCAGAGAGCACCCGGGGCTGAGCATCCCTGAGCTCACCGCACACTGCCCCAGCACAGCTCGCAGCGCAGCTCCCGACACGCAGCTCCCACAGCCGCGGGTGCCCCCCCAGCACCCCACACCTCACTGCCCGTCCTAGGGCCGGACCCAGCGCCCGGTGTGGGCAGGAGCCGGCTGCGCACACCATGGGCACTGGCACCACAGCCTGAGCCGGCTGCCGTGTGCGGGCATTAATTGCCCTGCACGGCGGGCGAAGGAGGTTAATCATATTTCTGCAGCAGAATTGCTGCACAGGCCCTGAAAAAAAAAATAAAAAAAAAATCAGGGCACAGCATATCATGGTGTACATGGCACAGTTAAATCCTTCTCAGCACCACGGGAAAAAGAAAACTCACCAAGATTCTCCCCACACACTCCCAAAAGCTGTAAACATTGATTTAGACTTCTCATTAGTTCAGTGAAAACCTGAGCAATGAGCTTAGCGACAGCATTTCTGTTGTGCTATTTACAAAAGGCATTTTACAGGCTTATTCAAGCAGCAGGTTCCCCAAAGGCTTTCCGTATACTTTTCCATTAATGAATAATTTGCACAAATAATGATTATAAGGGGAAGCTGCATGAGCAGTTACCCACACATATTACCTTGAACTCAGGGGAGGCTTGGCCAGAATATTTCTGTATTAGCACACAGCAACGCTAACAGTGCCGGGAGCCGCGGGAGCGCTTGCAATGGAAAATCCCTGGCTCGGGAAGCAGGAGGGAGGGGAGGGAGGGGGCAGCACAGACAGGGCCACACAAGAGGCAGCCCCAGTGCCACAGTCATTTGCTTTAAACGATGAAACCTCCAGGAAAGCCACAGCTGCACTGATCAAAGATGGTTCCCCAATAAAGCATCAAGTGCAGTGGGATGCTCAGGAGCTGTTTGGCTGGAGCTGGCTCAGACCCTGCGTTCTGAACAAGTTCTGTCTTCAGACTTATTTTCTTGAATAAACACAGCTTTTGCAGCCATGTTATCCAATGTTCTGCCCTCAGCACCAGCCGAGGGGATGGGCGGCAGTCCCCTATCTGACGAAATCTTCCGGGGGGGTCCCGCACGCCTCAGCCCACTTCACAGCAGCGCAGGATCTGCCCAGCGGCTGCTCTCCCAGGCAGCGCACTGCCCACGCACCGTCGGTTTTCAGCAAGTCCGTGACAAATCCGAGGTGACCCGCACAGAGCAGCACCGCCGGTTCAGGGACCCCCATTGATGCCTGGCGCTCCCCACGCGGCGCACAGGAGGGATGGGTAAGGAGCGCCCGCGCGCGTTATCCCACCGGGAGCTGCCCCCTCCCAGGACCATGAGATCCAAAACCAAACCAGAGCGAACCCAGGCTCCGCTGAGGTCACAGCCGGCAGCGCGGCGGCAGCCCGTCCTGCCGCTTTCCATTCCCGTCCTGCCCAAATCTGATGTCCTGCAAATTCCACTACGCATGCCTTACCCCCGCGAAAAATACGGTATTCGTATCCTTGCGTTTATTACAATCACTCCCTACATGCATCACCTTGGACTTCAAAGAGCAGAGGCTGTGTGAGACGCACAGAAACAGCTCCGCGACCAGGCGGACACACGGGACAGCCGGCCCGCTGCCCTGCCACACGCCGGCATGGGCACAGCAGCAGCGTGGGGCTGGCACCCCGAGCCACGCCGCAGCCACCCCGAGCCCACCCCTGCACCTTTTGGTTGGCTGCGCCTTAAGGACAGGGCAGCCACTTGCCGCTCAAAGCCATCACTCGCCACCATGCACCTCACGGGAGAATGACTTTATAAGAGAGAAAATTGCGGTACTCACTTCATCTTCAGGCTGGCGAGCATCGTCTTGTCGATCCTGGGGAGAGAGCAGAGCAGCACATTACTGCGGGCACCGAGACGCGGGCTGTCCCGCCTCGCGACCTGGTCGGGGGCTGCTGGCACACCCCGCTTCTGCGTCTCCCGTCCCTCCGGCCAGCACAACACTCACCACAGGAAGGCTTGAGTAGAACACAAACCCAGCCAAAATTTGACCCACACTTAAGCCTGGCTGCAAATAAAACAAAATCCCACCAGTTATTTCCTGGTGGTGACCAGTGGAGACCTGTCACCCCCTCACTTGCAGTGCCAGAGATGAGCGGTGCAAAGGAAGAGGCTGTCCTCCGGTGGTGAGCCCGGAGCCCGCGCGGAGCCGGGAGGCTGCAGGGACCGGGCCGGGCCTGTCCCAAGCTGGCCAGCAGCGGCGCGCCCGCACCCAGCCAGCAGGCAGCCCGAGCTGCCCAAACCCCAGCCCCGGGGACGTGGATTTTCTCTGTGCTGACGGCCGCGTGAGCAACCCCAGAAGTCCCTGCGCGGGAAGGCCTCCAAGGCGAAACCCTCCTGACCGTTCCTGGAACATTACTCAAATTAAACCAAAACGGGACTGTTCCGGAGCAGCGCAGGGCACAGGCCTGTGTCAAACGAGCAAACACGAGGACCCTCTTCCCTTAGCGCTTCGGGCGTTCCCACCGCTGCTTGCAGGTCGGACGGGGCACCACGGCACGCTGCCAGCACAGGTGGGTTTACCCCTGTGAGACCCCCAGGATCCGATTCTCCTCAAGCGTCTACGTTCAGCCCAAGGACCCGAGGTACAAAGCCTGTCCACTCACACCTGCAGCCAGCTTGTTCCTGTATTTCCCACTTAGCTCTACTCAAGGTCCAGCTCTCCCATCATTCTCCCAAATTCATTTCTCCACGTCCAAGCTCTCCCCACAGCCCTGCTCCCAAGCCCCCCACGAAGTACGTATTTAACGAAGTCAGACCTGAGACCAGCACCAGAACATCGCACCAAACCCCACCAGCTCGGCCCTGCAGCCTTACAAGAAGCACGGTCCCGTGGGTGAGGAGTGAAGGTGCAGCAAGGCAGGCGGCTGGGCTGCCCCGCTCCGTCCACGCGGGCTCGTCCCCGCAGCGCTGCCCGGTCCCCGCCGGGAAGCCGCCTCCTCCTCGCCCCGCTCAGGTGCCTGCACCTGCCCCGAGCTGCGCAGCTGCAGTGAAATCAGGGCAGCCCGGCCGGCCCCTGCGGGGCTGAGATCCCGAGTCGCATCGCTTCTTTACTTGGCACCAGTAATGAGTGCCTGTCTCCACAGAATCATTATGGTTAAGACCATATTAATATTAATTAATGCAAATCATAGTAATGTCTCAAAATGCAAAATGTCGTCTTTTGGTAGTAATTGCAAATGCTGTGTTGTCTGCTACATGGACTTAATTCCACATCTGTAAAAGAAAAAAAACAAAAAACAAAAAAAAACACCACCAACAACAAAAAAAGCCAAAAAATCCAGAAAACCACTGGTTTCTGCCTTGTGATCACAGAAAACGCTGCAAGGCTGCAGAAACGCATTTTCTCCTCCAGCAGCAGCTGTACCTCTCCCTGCTCCCGTGCTGAACTTCTGCACCAGAAGGCCACACCAGCGGGTGACGCGGTGGCGCCAGGTCCCACGCACCCTGCCGCAGGCTGAGCCGTGCCAGCACCGGCAGCCCCACGTGGGACGTCCCTGCTGCCCGTGGGCAAAGCCACCGCGCCCTCCCCACGTCTCCTGGCGCCCGCCCCGCTCCCTCCCTTGCTCAGACCAGCTGTGCAGGGGCAGAGCCCCAGGCCCGCAGGAGCTCTCTGGGGCTGAGGGCACTGAGCGAGCCCTGAGGCACCCGGGGTCAGTGGGAGGCTCCCCGCCACCACCACGGCTGAACCCGTCCGTTTCAGGCGTCCCCCCAGACATCTGCTCATGCTCACAGCTTCCAAAGACCAGGCACGTTACCGCTCATACAAACAGACCCAGGTCACCCGCTACTATTGCTTAATATTTAACAAGCCTGCCTACTGATCTCGTTGATCATTAAATCGGGTTGAACACTGAAGCGCGGTGCTGTGAGACACCCTTTGTGAGCTCTGTAATGGTGCAAGGGAGCTGGGGGATGGAGGGGCACGGGGATGGCGCCTGCAGGCCCGCGCTGGCAGCGGGGCTGTGCCCAGCGGGTTTGCGTTTCATCAGGAAGGAAGCGTGAGAAGAAAAATCAGTTGCTGTTATTTTGCCTCATGGAGAGGAAAAAAAAAAAAAAAGAAGAAGAAGAAGAAAGAATACAAGAAAGAAAACCCTCTGCTAGGGAAACCGCAGTTGCGAGATGACTAAATTAAGCGAGCAGCTTGGTCAGGCCCTTCCCTGCGCTTCCCTCCCGAGGTGGGGCGACATGAAACAGCACACGCCCCCAGCTCACACCTCCTCCCTGCGCCGCTCCAGAACACGGGGAGCCTCTGCCCCGTACCCGACAGCAGCACCAGGAGGACGGGGCAGCCGCCGCAGCTGCGCCTCGGAGCAGAGGGGCCGAGGCCGTGCCCACGTCAGTGGCTGGACGGAGGGCGCACAGCCTGCCCCCGGCCACACCGCGCTCCCCGGCCAGCAGCCTGGCACCTGCCGAGGCGATCCCAACCACGGCACCGCATCCCTGGGCTGCCCGTCGCTACGTCCGCACCGCGTTCAGCCCCGGCTGCCCCAGGACAGGCATGCTGCTCCCGGGGCCCTGTGGGAACGGATGCAGCCAGTAGAGAGAAAAAAAAAAAAAAAAAAACAACTTACACGCAGCTCAGGGCTGGAAATAGCAACTACAGCCCATAGAAAGAGGTGCCTGGGTGTGCCCGGCCACCTCTCATGCTTATTCACCAGGTTTCCACAGGAAGGGTGTGTCAGCCGCAAACCCAAAATGACTGTGAGAAGATGAAGAGATGCAGGTACACGGGCTGCAGCAGGTTGCTTCCTTGCTAGTAAACCTCCAGAGGAGCTGTGGGATAGCACAGAGCTGGGGGATGCTGCAAAGAGAGGCTGGCACAAGCATGTTGCATCCCCCTGCCACTGCTGCAGCCCCTGCACCATGGATGGTAGCACCGCACGCACACCGAGCTGGCCAAGGACCCGTGAAATCCAGGCACAGGCACGGCACGGGCGCTCTCCAGGGAACGCATGACTGCCAGGGGCGTCTTCCCAAGGGGACCCCCAAGACATCATTCACCAACCTCACCTGGGACTTTCCCAGCACACATGGGGAACAGGGTTTCTCCCATACCCATAATCTTTAGTTCTCACTATGCAGAAACTGATCCTGATATT
>VXAA01000921.1:35627-51854 GCA_013399115.1 Anseranas semipalmata | reverse complement strand
AAAAAAAAAAAAAAAAAAGTCAGCCCCCTGCTTCCCCCATCAGCCAGTACTCAGTACTCCAACGGCAGCACAGCCATTTAACAACCAGCAGATGACACTTTTTCCTGTGTTACTCTCTGGTTAGCTGTTATCTCTTCCCTGCAACTGCCAAAGCAGAGAAGGAAAACAAATGAGTGAATCCTGGATTACCCCAAACACCCTGCAAAGGTGAAGGTAAGGGCTTTGGGCTGCACTCGTGCTGCTTTAGTGCGGCTGTGGAAGCGGGCAGCAAGCGGCAGCTCACGGGATGAGCCCAGCACAGTGGGAGCTCCAAAACCACCTCTCCAAAAGGCGGCTGCAAGGGGCAAAGCTGCCCAGGAGCTGCCATTTCTTTACACCACAAAATGAGCCCAAGTTTCACAAATCTTATTTACAAACAAGTTAATTAGAGTGCTTCCTTCCTTCCAATTTTTATATCAAGGAAAAAAAAATCCAGTAACTGCATGACTTCAGTAAGGCGTACATATTGCCAGAAGACTTTGCCAACGCTCTTGACAAGCTCGCTGCCGTCCCACATCGCATCTCAGTTACTCAGCATTTCCCCCAGAAGGTTTCAAGCAGCTCGGCTCAAAAGCCACCAACACCAGCGCTCCTCCCAAAACCGCCGGTGCCTATCGGGCTGCCCAGCCCCAGCGGGAAGCGGCCACTCGCAGCCTGAAGAGCCGCCGGGCACGGCAAGAGGAGAACGTCCTCCTGCCCAAGTGCAAACAGCTAAAATAACTACCAGGTTGTCAATTCATCCATCAGTTCCCACGACCTGAGCATAACCACGCAGCACAGACTTTGAACGGGCATAAAATATCTTAGAAAAAATGAAGGAAGGGCCGCGAAAGAAAAGTGCCTTTTTCTTAAAATCTTTCCCTATAGATCAACACATCTCTGAGAAGAAGGAACACAAAAACTAAGCGGTCCTGCTGAGATCAGGGCGCAGGTGGCAGCCGCGGTGCTCTGTGCAGGGACAGATGGTGCAGGGATGAATCAGGGAGGCACCGACGCCTGCCCTGAGCCAGGTGAGAGCACTCCGTGCACCGAAGGCGGCTGCGAGCATCCCTGCCTGCCTGGGGAAGGGTGGGCAGCGCGTCCCACGCAGCGAGGGAGGAGCAGAGGGGAGCACCCCCAGGTGCCCTGGCAGGTGACGTGCCCACGGGTGCTCATCCACCACGGGCCCCCCGGGCACTTCCCCGGGCACCACAACACCCTCCTCTTGGCGTTGCGCCGGGCTCCCTGCTGGCACCGGGAGAAGCGCGTCCTTCCCGGCTTTCCCGCGCGCCACTCAGCCTTGAGCCACGGGCAGGGCTGTGCCACCAGGGCCCCGCGGCGCTTCCTCGCCCAACCGGCCCCAGAGAAGCCAAAGAGGGAAGAAAAGCCGCGAGCGAGTGGGGCACTGAAACGAAAGTCACCCACCAGCCGTAGCCGCCGAAGGAGACGCTGCGCTTTCTGTGGAACATGGTGGCCGCTTGGCGCTGCCACGGCGCTCCAGCCAGGGGACACGGCGGCAGGGCCAGCAGCACGCCCGCACAGGACGGCCACCGCGGGCGCTTCCTGCCAGCGCGTTCTGCGCCGGGGTGGGGGACCCCGACGCATGCAGGTCAGCCGCCTCGCGCTGAGGCGCATGCACGCAATAGAAGAAGTCATTTCCTTTTTTTTTTTTTTTTTTTTTTGGCCTCAAGGCTTTTCACAACCTTACACTGCAAATATCGTATTTCTCCTAATGGCAGGAGCCGCACGGCATCGCCTGCTTCCAGCCCGGCCGCCCACCAAGTCCCAGTGCAGAGCACCCCACTGGCAGGGAACAACTGAGGTCGCCCGACCACGGGTGGCTTTTACACCTGCTGTCCCCTGAAATTGCAGGGCTGGCTCCTTGCTAGGGAGCCTGACCCACCCGTGCATTTCATGGGAAATCCCACCAAAAGCATTGAATCTCAATAAGCAAAAACCCCATCACCTCATCTCTTAGAGATGAGAGATCCCTGGCAGCTCCAGCTCCCACCACCCAGGCAGGCCAGCCCAGGGCTCCCACCCCATGGCCCCAGCACCCGTGAGGGCTGTCCCCCCCCGGCCCACCTGGCCACCGCAGCTGCCACGTGCGTTCTCTCTCCTTGGGTTCCTCACCAACTCCGGCACTAGTGGAGCACGCATCTGCAGCCTGACCGCTACCAAAAAAACACGGTCCTTGAACAACCAGGCTTCGGAAAACCCATTTAAATGTAAATGCTGACCTCTAGCTGGGCCCGAGCTTCCATAAATTACAGAGTCCCAAGAAAACAAGCTGCCGTCCCACAGCAGCGCTCGGGCACCACAGGCAGAGCAGAGCCCGTGCTGGAGGCGAGGCTGGCAGCTGCGCCACGGCCTCTGGGCACCCACAGCCCCCCGCAGCGGGGCTGCTCTTGGGGTGCTCCCCGCCCTCAGCGCAAAGGCTCCTTGACCCCCCCAGCTTTCAGCAACCCCGAACACCCCTGCAATCGAGGGGCCGCGCTGCCCCAAGGCTGCAGCACATGGAGGTGTGCAGTGGGATCCAGCGCCCCAGCTCCCGCACTGCTGAGCTGCACCACAGTGTCCCTCATGTCATGCCAGTGATGACATCATATTTATCACACCAGTGATGTCACCTGCTCACCAGAGTGAGGGGGACCGAGCCGCCCAGCAGTGCTCTCTGGGGCACATCATCCCCACTGCTGGAGAGGTTTAGAAACCCACAGCACGCTTGAAGAGTCTCAGCACTTTAGAAGCCAACAATAAGCCTCCGAGTGCCAAGGTCCTAACGTCTACGCTATCTGAGCACTTACCTTCTACTCCAGTAATTTAGCACAACTCCCAGCACACAGAAAACATCCCCGTGGCTCAGCACGGCCGGGCAGCGGTGGGCTGGCGTGGCTCCTGGGGACTGCCAGCAGTCAGACTCTCATCCGAGCACCCGAGAGCTTTACTCAGAGAGGCATTTGGATTCTGTCTGATGTGCGAAAGGAAGGGGGAAATGGAGGGTTGGAGAGAGAAATAACATCCAGGGAAAAAGCTAGGATTGAAATCCTGCTATTCCAACTCCCACTTTCCTGCCCACAGCGATCTCCTGTTAAAGGAATGAAATATGATGGAAATCCTTTGCATTTTAGAGCTCTTAAGGACATTTGTTTACAAAAAAAATAAAATCCAAAACATGCTGCTTGCTTGAAAGCTGTAATTTAGGTACTGTGAAGCATTTGGAGCACACGTTTGTGGGGAGCACATTTGTTTCCAGCCTCATGCTCCACATTAAACCTTTGCAACAGCACGACGCTATCTGCTCACTTCAGCTCCACTAGGTCACATCTCTTACACGTACACTAGCTGATTTCTGCCCAGCTCTCCTGAGCTGCTCACAATTCCCACACCTGAATATAATAGCAGGGAGCTTCCCCGCGTGGCTGAGCTCTGCAGTGCATCAAAACAGCATGGCTGCAACAGCTCCAGCACACCCCTGCAAATACAGGTGCAGTGGCAGGTAGCGGCAGCACCAATAGGAAGCATCAACCTATAGCTGGCATCACACCAGAAACAACTTGGAAAGCAAAGGAAAACAGGCAGCTCTTCGTTTAAAAACGTACTGTTGCAGTGCTGTAAGCACCAATTATTGCATCTCGTTCTGCTGCTTCAGTCCTCATGTGAACTCACCGGATCAGAGCCGTAGGAGGCATCGCGTAAATAGCAGGGGCAGCCGCACGTCCTGCCCAAGCCCCCTGCCACAGCCCCAGCAGCCGCCCCACAGGGGCCCTGCCATCGCTTCCAGCATCTCGAGCGCTTTGGCCAGGCCCGAGGCAGAGGTGCTGATGGCACCAGCTTCCCGCACTGCACAGGGACGGTCCTGGGGCTTCCCAGTGCTTTGGGGCACCCCCAGAAGAAGGGGCTGCCAGGGACTCCTGCCACTGGCACCGGGCAAGGCTCTGCACGTCTCAGCAGACCTCAGCTCCCAGGGCATCACCAAATTTCCCTTTAATTTTTTGAAAATTACAGTTCAGAGGCCTCTACAGTCAGTAGTCACACCTCGTCTGTGAGACAGCACTCCCCCCGCACCCCAGGCACCGTGTCAGCCCCGGCCAGCAAGGACAAGGAGAGCTCTGCTGCAGGACCCACCCTGCCCGCGCCTGCAGGGAGCCCAGACCCCACGCACCCACCCTGGGAGTCCTGTGAAGAATATAGGTACAGGCGAAAAGCAGCACTTGGGCCAAGCAAAGCTCAGAACCATCCCAACAAGGCGATCCAAGCTCGCAGGGCTCCGCCAGCTGCCCTGTTCCAGTTGCATTGCATCAGACCCACGAGCATCTCACTTCCCCACGCCACGCTCCCCACGCACACGGAGCAGAACCTGCAGCAGTGCCTGTGCCTGTCAGGCGGCCACCAGACGCCTTCCAGCACCACATCCCCTGTGCTGGAGCACAGCCAGAAGGAGTTTGTCTGCAATGACATTTTCCTGCTTTGCCTCTTCCCTCCGAGGTATTTCACACAGTTGGGCTCAAAAACCAGGGGAAAAAAATCCTCCTCCTTTCAGAGCAGATGCAGCCAAATCATAATTGATTAGCCAAAACTAGGAAACAAAAGCCTGGGGGAAGATGCCTCCTTGGTACCATCTGCATGAGACAAAATCAAAATTTCCCAAGGGGTCTCTGACAAAACCAGGAGAACGCTTCCCGCCTGACTCACCACCGAGGCCCAGCTCTGCTCCGCTCCAGGCTTCATGCAGCGAGCACTGTGCCTCTGCCCCCGCCTTTGGAGAGCACGAGGGAGGTGCTCCGCAGCTGGCAGCAGTGAATCAAGTTGTTAACGAGCAAATTAATAAAACCAAGCTCTCCCAGAGCAGCTACCTGGAGTGCACCCATGTCCTGGCCTCCCCGGGGGCCGCTGCCACCTGCTCGGTGCCGCGGGGGCCTCGTGGGCAGGAGATGCCCAAGTTCGCAGGTGGCTCCATCACACACATGCCAAACACACACAACAAAGGAGCAAGACAGGGAAGGGAGCGAGAGGCTGCAGTAATAACAGCGTGCTGACAGCTGCGTGGCATTAAAGCTTCATGAGCACAAACTGCTGGGCTGGGATTCTGTCTACATGAGGAAGTCCATTGCCAGCCCATGCTGGGGCCGGTGGCCGCAGCGGGCAGCCCTCCCCAGGGTGGTGCAGCCATGCCCGCTCTGGTGCCTTCCCCCTGTGCCCGGCTGCAGGCTGCGGCACAGAGGAGCCGCACCATGGGGCTGAGCTGCGTGGAGGGTCAGCTCGGAGCGGCACCGGCCAAAGAACAGTCATCTGGATGGAGAGCCTGGGTCCGGGGGGGCTGGGGGCAGCAGCCCCGGGGCACAGCAGCCAGGCTGCCAGGTCCCAGTGCGCCTCTGGGACCGTTCATCTCCGGGCCGCAGCCCGCACAGCTCTTTGCAGCGCAGGGTCCTCAGCGGGGCCCAGCACAAACCCCACTGGCTGCTCCAGGCCCCACAGAGAGGCGATCCAGTGTCTGCTGCGGGCTGGAGGCAGACCAGAAATTTTAGATATAGAAAACAGAAAAATAGAAACTGCAACCACTCATGAGACGCTCTGGTTCGGGGGGCAGCACGGGGCTGCCCGCGTGGCTCCTCGGCACAGACGGCGCTGCCCCAGAGAGGGACGGGCACCCGGCGCGGGCAGGGCAGGGCAGGCGCGGTGTCCCCGCAGTCATCGCCTTGGCAGTAAACAGCCCCCGCAGCCAGAGCCGCGTTCTGCCCAGGAAGGGCAGCATAATTCTTTCCTTTGTTGTTCGGGCTAAGAGAGACTGATTGCATCATTAGTGTTTTAATATTGTATGCGGTGCACTGAGGGTATTCATCTTTCCATTATGATTCTAAGGAAGGTTGTGGGCACCCAGAAATATTAGATTTTGTCCTGGCAGGAAGAACATGCTGTGCATATCATCAGCCTCGACATACACAGCAAAGGAAAACAGTCCGAATTAATTCTGACTCAGTGCATGGAATATTTTTAACAGTGTTTTCTCTCCTTTGTGGTGAAGTAAAATGAAGAGAGGAACTCAAAGCCTTGAACAGCAGCTTCCCACATGCCAGGGTTCTAAACCTTGCTTTCCAAGGTAGCTATTTCCTGCTCGATAGCCCGCAGGCCTGCACTATCAACCAGCTGCCGTGGTGCTCTCACCGCTGGTGAAACCGATGGCAAGCAGGAGGGGGAGCGCTGCTCGAACGGGCAGCAAGGCACCGAGAGCCCCCGTAGACCACCAGGCACCTGCGGCTGCCACGGGGTGATCCCAGGCGCCTCTGTCAGACGGAGCTGCCGCTTTGTTCGTCAGGAGCAGAAGGCAGCGACCGGGGAGGGACTGAGCCGCGCAGCCTGTTTATCTAAAACCCGTTTGTTAAACTCATTAGAGAAGGCTCGTTACATCTGAGGTTTAACTGGGAGGATCAGCCTGCAAAATAGAGCAACAATCGCGCACACATGCATGCAGAAATGGAGAGCTAATTCCCAGCAAAATGCTCAACTGGCCAGAAAACAAAGAGGAAGTTCAGCATGTAAATTATTGGCTGCCTTTCTTAAACACTTAAAAGGCCGCTCTGTTTCGAGTACTCCCAGCCTAAGGAATAGACGACAGTGAGAAACGTCCACTGGAAGTGCCCGGGGAAGGGAGACTGTGCCTCCAGACCGCGGCCGCGCAGCCGGAGCCGCATGGGCACACAACGAGCGTGGCGAGGGCCACCAGCCCCGGGCGGGGATGAACGCGCCGAGAGCCAGGTCTGGGGAGCTTGTTTGCCACCCGCACCATTCCCATGTCGATGGCAGATGGAGTGCAGGGCGAGGCCCGCGAGTCTCTTCCCTGCAGACACTGAGGCCGCACGCAACTCGGCACAGACCACGCTCCAGCGCAGCTTTCATGTTTTCGAGGCCGTTTGCTGCAGCTGACAGCTCAGAGGCTCGTCCCTACACCCCCTGAGGGTCACACTGGGGTGACGCAGCAAGGGCTGTGCCCAGCCAAAGCCTGGCAGGGCAGCAGAAATGCAAACACTTCTGTGGGACCATCGTGGAAGAAGACAAGGCAAAGCCCACCCAAGCCTGGGTTGGTTCAGGACAACAACATCAGCAGAAATCAACACGGTGCCCCCCACCGCGAGGAGCGGGAGCTCATCCTCTGTTTGCTCGGTGTTTCACGGGCTTGCTGAGGGAGGACACGTTAGGGCAAAAGCTGGCAAATGCCAGTTCCTGCTGTTTCTCTCCAAAGTGTCCTGTTACCTGTAAGGTGGGGAGGCAGCCCGCCACACCGCTGCCCGCAGGCCCGCAGGCAGGGGCCGTGCAGCACTCCGAGAGCTGGTCCAAGGGAAACCAAGAGCGTTTGGCCAGTTCACACGGCAAACAGGGAGGGGATGCAACCGTGGTCTATGAAGAAACTGTGGCAAGACAGAAAAAGAACTGCTTGAACTGAAAACCAGGGCTGGCAAAACGGGGGGGTGGGAGGAAAGCCCAGGTATTAGATAGACCTGAGCGTGTTTGGGCTAGGAATCAGGAGGTTAATAAGCTTTAACACAAAGAACCTCTGGAACAGCTCCCTAATAACACAAGTAAAGGAAAAAACCCTCAGCGAGGCTCAGCACGGCCACGAAGCCGTTCCACGAGGCGCTGCCCGCAGGAGCGGGGAGCCCGCGGGTGCCCTCCTCTCCGCACTGCCTGCCCCCGCAGCAGCCCCACGCCTGCTCCGCTCCCCAAAACCTCCAGGAGCAGATGGTTAAGGAGTGGTTGCCTGAGCCAAGATGCGCTGGCATTGGATCAGATTCAGGCAGCTATCAGCACTCAGATTCAAGGCCAAACTTGTACATGGCTCCATCTAAATATTGCAAACAAGACACGCCAGATTTGGACACAAGCTTGTCAAAACCTTGCTAGATCTTGCCAATATCACCTGTATTTTTCCACCATTTTGGGTGGGTTTTGCCAGATCTGGGCTAGATTCAAGACGGAATCAAGAAACAGCTCTTTCTGGCTTGGCATCCAGCTTGGAGGCAGATGTTAAGTCTAAGCAGGGATTCATCTACCCCCATGAAACTGCAAAGAGGTCTGGGGAGAATGAGCTGTTTTTAGCTCCTGGAAAAATGTTCTCTTGGTAATGTTGCTGTTGAAGTCCTGTTCCTGTTTCCACAGCAGCCACTAATGATAAACAGAGCAGCCTGACTCCAGGTAGAAGAGAGGCAGCAGAAGCAGATGGGCTCCCCGAGCAGCCCCCAGGACCCTGCAACCACACAGATACGCTTTGCAGTGAAGAAGGAAGGAAGAATGATAAAACAGATACCGGCAGAGAGAAGCGGCTTTGCTGCTATGGTTATCATGAGCTGCCCTTTGGGAGGAATCAGCAGCAAAGGGAGAAGGAAATATTTGTTAAAACTGGTGCATGCAAAGAGCGATCCTGCTGTCTGGAATCACACTTCTTGTTGAATCTGAATTTAGACTCACTGGCTTGTTTCCAACCCTCAATAAATCACTCCGTGTGGACAGATATTATGTCCCTTGTGCTACTAAAGCAACAAGCAGTCTTAAATAACACAGCAGAATCTGGAGTATGCAAAAGATGAGGAAATAAGACAGTACCCAGCAGGATTATCTCGTGTCCTGTGCACACAAGGGATGCAACTGACACGCTCGCGCAGCCCTTATCAGCCCCGTCGTCAGCTCCCACACCGGGCTGCCACTCACGCTCTGCCTGCAGAGATGAGCAGGATAAAAAGAAACGCCGCGCTCTGCCCCTGCCTGCTGAGCAGACATTGTGCTTTCTTGTCTGGCAGAGATAAGCAAGCGATCTTGCTCAAAAGCAGAGGGAAGGAGGGTTACCCCAGCAAAGGCTGCGCTGGGTTAATGGAGGGACACGGTCAGAACAACCTCTTCCCATGTCCCATTTCTGTCAAATGCAAAAAATTGTGGGCTCCTCAGCAAATGAGGTGCCCTGCTGAAGGCAGGATTGTTCCCCCCCCCCCAGCCCCACCAAAGAGCCGCTCAAGGCAAGCACCAACCATCACAATTCCCCAAAGACAGATCCAAGCAGAGCACTGAAAAGCTCTTTTGAAGTTGCCTCCTTTGAATTTTCAAAATTTAACATAAGCATTGGCAATCACCCCACCAAGAAATTGTCACACGCCGGCACACAGATCGCACATTCCTGAAGAGCGGGATATTCCCCTGTCCCCATGCCTGACACAAAAAGTCTACATGCCTGAAGTAGTCATTACGTATTTAAATGCAAAAAGAAACCGAGAATTGTAAAGCATTTCAACAATAGGTCTCCCAGCTGTGCCTCACATTTACATCTATACAAGCCCATCCAGGATAGAAATAAGGACAAACATGGATTTAAACATTTTCTGTTAAAGGCTTACCTACATATCTATATTCTAGTCCCCACATGCTATTTAAATATTGCTATATATTGTGATTACAGTTCAGATTTAGAAAGCTTCAAAAGCATCTTACCTTGATTTCCTGGCTGCTCTCTCTATGGAAAATTAACACTTACTGCAAGCATCAGCGTCGGATAAATGCAGAGAAAAGGAATTTCTCCACCCCACGGTAGCCCTGAAGCGCAGCTGCAGCTATCGCATTGTTGGTTTCCGAGGACTGCGTGCCTGGCTCCGCTAACCTGCTGGTCCAGCGCGCTCCGTGCCCCCGGCAAGGCACCGGCACAGCCACGACCACGACCACGACCAGGAGGGGGCTCGCAGCACGGCCGCGCTGCACGGAGCGGGGGGTGCGGAGCAAAGCCGCGCTCCCGCAGCCCCCCGGCACGGCGTGCCTCGCCCCCGCGGCGCGGTGCTCCAAGTGCCGGCAAGCTGGGGCCTGGGGCTGCGTCCCTGATGGGTAGGGAACGACGAGGGCCAGGAGGCAGCGGGCTCCTGCAAAGGTTTGCAGCTGGCACTCACCAGGGGCTTCTGCAGCATCGCTGGGGTGATACCCACCAGTGAAAGCTGGGGATCATACCCACCANGGCCGACACGAGAAAATGAAGCAAAAATCTATGGATTCAAACTGTAAAACAGACTTCAGCCTTACATGTGAGCCCTTTCATCTCTTATGGCTGAATTAAAGACAGACACAGACCAGGACCAGGCAAAAAAAGAGCTTCCAGGGCCAAAATTTGGACCCACTGAAATGAAAGGCAGAATTTCTATTCCTACCAATGGGGACAAGTTTGGGGCCACCCTTTCTACTTCACAGGGCATTTGCCCCAGCGCCACACTCCTGTCATCCAGCAGAATCCAGAGGATGGTCCTGGACCGTCATCACACGCTGCACCACTTTGGTCCTGCTGGGTTCTAAAGAGATTTAGTGAAACCAGTGCGATTCCCATTTTTGGCAGCACCGAGGTCTGTTTAACAGCAATAGAGCCCAAGGAAGCGATTTCAGCCGCTCAGCGCTGGGCTCAGCAGCACCTGTGTGCTCTGTCCTGCCCACACGCCTCTGCCTCCGCATGCGCTGGTACCTACCAGGGCGCACCAGCGCCGCGCGCTCGGGGAGGCCCCTGCTTGTGTCAGGTCAGCGAGAACCATGCAGCCTGTGAAAATCACAGCGGTCTCTTCCTCCCGGGTTTGCTCTCCATTGCGAGCCCCATAGCCACGAGCACCGCGGTGCTCCCTGGCAGTGGGCAGGGGAACACTTCCAGCATCCCAGCTCAAGTGAGCACGAAAGGTATAAAAGTATGATATCAAAGCACAGCTTGGGCATTCTGCAGTGTGCTATTAGAGCAGAGTCCAAATGTCCCACAGGAATTGCTTGCAGGGCACTGTGCTGCTGCTGCCACACACGGCAGTGCATTTGTGGGACCAGGGCAAGAAAAACCCAGCTTTGTGAAAAGCAGCAGGGAACGGGCTCCACGCTCTCATCCTTATAAGCGCTGCTCAAGCAAGATTGATGAGAACATTAACGTGTATAAATAATAAAAATAATGAAACACCTGTTACATTAATCCTTCCAACGGATCACCCATCCTCTTGTTCAGCTGTGTCACTACCATTATGCAAAGAAAAAGAAGCAAACGCAACGCAGAGACAGCAATCCGCTCAATGTGACAGATAACTAATGTGACAGCCTGCAACGCCACAGAGCACCCCCGCACCGCTGCCCCCCCGGGGCACTAAAACATTCCCTGGCCGATGCCTCCGCAGCAACGTGCTGTGGCTGAGGTGGGCATCGCGCTCCTCTCCCACCAAAGGGGACGCGGCGGTGCCCACCCTCCCTCCCTGCAGGGCATTTTGCATGGCACTACTGACTGCATAGTCTCAAACCAAACTTCTCTTTTATCCTGCCAACGACAGCTCTAATCAGCAAGAGGTGAGGGGCTTAAAGACAGCAACACATCCCCGATGCACGGCTTCCTCCTCACTCCCGTCCCGCAGCAGCCGCTGAAGCAAGAGGCACGCTGCCTCCTGGGGCAGCTCCGCTCGTTGGACTTGCAAAGGCACTGCCCCAGCCAGGCTGGCTTTCCTTCTGGTTGCACAGGACCTAGCACAGAGTGCTGCAAATAATTTATCATCATAACAGGACTGCAACATCCCTAGCCTGCTGCATGCAGGACAGGCCCCATGTACCCTCTCTGGCTTGACAGCATCCAGAGCCAGCCATGTCCATGGCCGGGACCGGCGCTTCTGCACATCGAGCACCCGCTGCAGCTGGCATGGCACAGGATGCGGCCCCCAAACAGCAGTGGGGATGGGGGAAGCAGTGCTGCAGTGTCTTAAAGCAGAGCAGCAGCAACCACAGGTAAGCAGTGAGTCAATTCTTCGTTAAGAAACTTCACAGACAGGTAATTAAAGGCCCACACTGGGGCTGACCCCCGGTAAGCGCTGCCCGCAGCAGGGCTCAGGGTGGCCGCAGCATGCATCTCCCGGGGCTGCGCATGGCGAGCGGGGCGGGCGCAGCGGCAGCCGCTGCTGGCAGAATCCAGCACAAACACTTCAGGGCACTGCCTCAGTCACCACGGGAACTCAGGCCAATACGACAGGTATTTTAATTGCCAGTCTAATTGTTCGTTAGCTGCTTATTGCTCGTGGAAGCCTGCCAAAAACAGTTCTTTAAGGGGAGGGCGCTGGACGCCTGTACGTGGTTACCCTGCTCTCTGTAGGCAGCCGCCACTTCCTGCGTGTCCTTGCCACCCAAAAGAAATGATGGAGGAGAAGGGTGATGGCGAGCCCGAGCCCCACGACCTGCTCACACCAATGTCAGGGCAGCTCCGGCGCCTGCTGCCCATAGCTTCCACCCTGTACCCCCTGCTCACACCTCACTGCCAAAATGCCATTTTCCCGTAACAGGGACACAGGCACTATTTAGAGCCGGCCACCGATATCATAGAATCACAGAATGTCCCGAGCTGGAAGGGACCCACAAGGATCATTGGGCTCCTGGCTCCACACAGGACCACCCAAAAATCAGACCCTATGTCTGAGCGTTGTCCAAACTCCCCTTGAGCTCCAGCAGGCTCGGTGCTGTGACCACTGCCCTGGGCAGCCTGTTCCAGTGCCCGACCGCCCTCTCGGTGAAGAACCTTTTCCTAACACCCAGCCTGACCCTCCCCTGTCGCAGCCCCATGCCGTTCCCTCGGGTCCTGTCGCTGTCCCCAGAGGGAAGAGCTCAGCGCCTGCCCCACACACTCCACCTGATTTCTCCAGGTGACTTCCCAGACCACTGGGAAATCAAATGAATCCAGCGGAATCAATTCCAGTGGCACTTAATGCTAATTATAAATTACATTACATGCATTTAAGTTCTGCACAATATACATGCCTCAACGGTGAGATTAATGCCAACTTTCACAGCAATTTGCAAAAACTAGTTAAAAGTCAATAGCCAGCATGGTAATTCTGACTTTTTTTCCACAAGACCTCTCTGGTGGCAAAGGAATCACCACCTCGGGAAGCAGCTGGCGGCAGATCGCGCCGAGGAAAGCCGGGCACCTCCTGCACCCCGTGCCCTGCTACGGAGACCCCGGCCCGGTGAGGGCCTGTGGGAGCAGAGCCTTGGGGGGCACCCGTGGCCCTTCCTCCTCCTCCTCCTCCTGTGGGGTCTCGCTGGGGCACCCCCCAGCCCTCCCCTCTGGCTGCTCTGGGCAGGTAAGTACTTCCAGGCTCTTAAGGGCTCTCGTAGCAGAACTGCTGCTGGAACACAGAGGGAAAAGCTTTTAGCCATGTAGCCACCTGGTGAGGGCTTTTTTCTAGTGCTCTTAACAAGCAGGAAAAGAGACACTGTGCTATGTTTCTGGAGGCCCACAAGGCTTTTATGTTAATGACATTTTATCACCAAACACTCAGATCTAAAACGACAGCAATGCATATGCATCAGAGGCAGAAAGAGCCCTACCACGTACCCACAACGTGGCCCCAAGACATGTTTTCAATGAGTTTTGAAGGAAAGAGTTTAAGTAGTGAACGAAATTGTGGTATCAGAACACATATTTTTCAGAGGGATCACTTACGGTTCAGTCACAGAGGCAGGCAGCCCCTGGCTCCCAATTTGTTTGTACAATAAAACTCAAGCGTGCTACATGCATAAAGCAGGCCCTCCAAAGGTTATGTGCCTGACCAAAAGCGCGGGATTTGCAGAAGGAAGGCTGGGGAGGCAGTCGGAAATTTGTCCTTTCCACTGCTCTGAACCAGCGGTGCGCCCACGCGAGGTTCCTAGCTCCTGTCCGCAACCGCTGCGCCCTGAGCCTTGTTTGGAAGCGAACCCCAGGACGCTCAGATACTTGCAGGGCTCCAGAAACAGAGGCAGGCTGAGACCAGGGACCTCCGACCACACCACAGGAGCTCGTGACGAGGGGCGGGCAGGTGCCAGCCCCGGCAGGGACGCGCCGGGGCTCCCCACGGCCCCTTACCTGCTGGGCGAGCCCAGGTCCGCCCGGCTGACGATGCGGTGCTGGTGGGGCGAGTACAGCCACTGGAAAGCCGTCAGCGTCCTCTCCTCGATCCGAAACCGGCCCTCTCTCACGTACCTAAAAATAACAAGACAGACTGAAATATTTATGAGTGCAGGATTGTTGAGAGGGAGATGCAGGACACAGGGAGCAACTGAAACGCTGTTTAAGGATGCAAGTCAGACAATAATAATAATTAAAAAAATGTGTTCCCTAATGAAAGCAGCAAAATTACTGCCCCATCTGACCACCTCCCTGTGTGGTGCCCCTGCCCAGCAACAGCCGCTCCCGAAGGCACGCTGCCACGGCTCAGGCACGGCTCTCCCTTCCAAGGCACCTCCAGGGCATGGGGACCCTCCAGCTGCCCTTGCTCCCGGCCCTGCTGCCACCAGGAGCGGTGGCCCCAGGGGAACCGAGGGCAGATGCAGCACGGAGACTAGCAGGGGTCCCTGTGTCCCCGGCCAGGTACCAGTGGAGCTGCTGCTGGCCGCAGCCCCTGACACAGCAGCCCCCGGTGCAGCAGCCCCCCAGCATCCCCCAGCCAGACCCACAGGCGCTCACAGTGGCCACGCAAAGGCAAAGAATTCCAGAGCAGCGCGGGACATTTCACTGTGGAACCCTGGGAGACCAAGGTGCAGCACCGCTGCTCAGTGCCACCCAGCCTGGGGTGACGGCCAGCACCCCCCGGCACCGCACGTCCCCGCCCTGCCCGCCTGCAGGCACACCGAGCCCCAGCGCCCCGGCCTCAGCGCCAGTGCCGGCTCCAAGAGCAGACTAATGCCTTTCTAACGTTGTTTTGAATGTCAGGCCAGATGTTGAAGCTTATTAAATAGTATTCAAGTGATGAATCAATGGTTATTATTTTGATTAAAGAAGTGCAGGTTCTCCATTACGTGAGCAAGATGTCTGCAACTGCAGTTGTTCCCATCTTTCAGTGGGAAACTGCTGCCTGTGTCCCCACAGCCAGCTGCACTTCACACGCCCGCCTCTGAACATGAAATTTCATCAGCAAGTGATTAATTATTTAAAACCTCTGTAGTACCGGTTGGAGACACACACACACACACTTGGAATTTCACTTCCTGTGCCCATTAACTGGGACAAACGGAAGCCGAGAGGGAAGGGCAATCGGGAGGCGCTGCCCCAGCAGAAGTAAGTCAGGGAGGCTCCTGGAGAGTCGCCAGGACAGACTGACCTGCTGGCTGTCTTGGTACAAGGAACCAAGGGCAGTGCAGTCCCAGCACTCCCTGACAGCTCTTGCGTGTGATGATACTGCAAAAAGCAGTGACAGGCAAGCCGAAGGGTCTTTTGGGAAGGAAGGAGCAGGTAAAGAGGGATGGCAGAACAGCCAAGCCAAGCAGCCATTACAACATTTTGGGTCTAAGTGTGCAAGAAAAGGTGTTCTAGACTGCCAAGGGGAGGGGAAAAAAAAGAAAAAGAAAAAGAAAAAGAAAAAGAAAAAGAAAAAGAAAAAGAAAAAGAAAAAGAAAAAGAAAAAGTTTAGAATAATCCTCAGATGATTCCCACTCTGGCTGCTGCCCAGGTTCGTAGGTCTCCCGGCCGCAAGCCCCAGCCTCCAGCCCTGGCTCTGCTCCACGCCAGTGCTGGGACATGGGGACAAGCCCTGGGCCCGCTCCCAGCTCCTGTGTCATCAGCACAGCGTTGTCACCCGAAGCCACTCCAGTCACAGCCTGGCATTGCTACAGTGCCCTGCTCAAAAGTCACACGCTTTGGACGTCACAAACTACACAACTGAAAATAAGAAGATACAGAGAAAGCTTGTTTCCAATGTCAGTCTGTCCCAGCTGCTCCTATCGCTGTGATCACTCCAGCCACAGCAGTAAGAAGCGGGTACCCACGCACCAAGGCCACCTCAGCACCCCCTCCACCCCCATGACAGCAGCCACGATGCTTCCAAAACACCCGTGTGTGTCCCCGAGGCTTCCCGGCAGCAGCTACGACAGCCAAGCATGCATGGGACCAGGACACTGCCGGTGCCCCCTGTGTCTCCCATGCAGGACTGGGAGCTTTCCCCAAACACCAAATCTCTTTGGGATGTGGCAGGTCCCTGACCCTCTTCTACCTCTCCCGCACCCGATGCCGAACACCCCCCTGCGGCAGCTGCAGCCCTGAGCTGCCCCTTCCCTGCCCAGGGGCCAGTGCCCCCCCGGGGCTTGGTCCCCCCCCAGCACACGCACACGCACACACACGCACACACGCACGCACTGAAGCATCCCCGCGGCACCGGGACTCCCCTCTCCCCCCCGCCCCCGCGCAGCAGCCGGGACGCGCACGGGACTTGGGAC
>VXAA01000921.1:14779-30520 GCA_013399115.1 Anseranas semipalmata | reverse complement strand
GGCGGGACGGGGCCGTCCCGGGCGAAGGGCGCGGGGCGGCTTCTCCTCCAGAAGTTGCCCGCGGCCCTTCTCGCATCTCTTCGAGAAGCCGCTTCAGCCCGCACGGAGCCACCCGCGGCTCGTTTCTCCTTCTGAGGGCGATTGCTGCAGAAAGCAATTGGAAGTGCAGCACGGCACTCCGCTTCTCCCCGCTGGCAGCTGCAGAGTTAAGTGTCTGTAGGAGGACTCGGCTGGGGACGGAAAGCATTGCTACGAAATTCCCAAAGTGCGGGATCGCACCGCGGGGATCACCCACTTAAGGTTACGATTGACTCAGTGTTGATGGTGGGCCAGATCCTGCTCCTGACCAGGAGCCGAATCCGTAGTTAATTCTCCTGAAGCCAGCGGGAGAAAGCACGGCCTTGCTTTCAGCATTTGCAACCAAATGAAAACCTTCAGCTGTGGCTGTTAGGCAGGCAGGCGGGTTTAGAGAATTGCTAGAAAACACAATAATTTATAATCAACATTTGTATTGATTTTATCTTTGAATAGATACTGTTAGGTAATGAATAACAAATAGGACTCTGAGTGTAATTCTGCCTCTAGTGAGATCAAGGAAAGCTTGCACTGACTTTCCCAAGGCCAGGATTTCACCTCTAGTTTCTATTCCTGGCATTGTCGCTACCTCTGTGACCTTCTGCAAGTTTCTTAGCGTCCTTTTGCTGTATATTCCTTACATTTAAAAACATTGCTTCACAGCATTGTTGCAAAGTTTAATGTGCTTGTATTCTTTGAGATCATAAATAATAAGTAGCACAGATTTCTAATATGTATCAGTGTTCATTCCTGCGTATGTTTTACATGATGGAGAGGGGGTTGCTGCAGCCACAGCAGGATAAATTATCGACCTGTTCCTGCAAACCTTGTTTGTGCCCTCTGACTCCCTAGGTAATTTGCCCTTTATGAGGAAAAATGATGTGAATAGAGACTGGATCTTGGTGTGACTTTGCGCTGGGGTATGTATACATGCAATACCACAACTGCCTTTGAAATGCACCGTCAGGAACTGAGTTTGCTTTCTTAGGTCAAAGTTCTGGGATTCTGACTGACATGCATGGACTTCAGTCCATTTTTCCTTGGAAACAAATCCTCAGACAAGCGGTCTGTGCAATGGAAATCAGCTCTGAGAAGACTTGCAACTAAATCAGTCATTGTAGTTACTTCAAGAGGTTGCTTAAGTCATTTTGTTTTGCAAGAAGTAAGAATTCTGATAAAATGGGATGAAATTGCAAATCTCACTGAGGTCTTCTGGTAGTACCTTGAAACACCCAGCTGAGATCAGGATTCCCAATGCGCTTTGTCCCAAAGACCATAGTGTCATGTTGAAGAGAGAAGAAAAAAAAAGTCTCCATTTCAGAGGAGGGGGCAGCACCACAAGAAAGCTCAGCACTCAAGACCATACCCATAATCACCCAGCTTGAGAATTTGATGGGGGCTGAGCCCAGAGCTGCTGCGCCCCACAGCCGCTGCACCCCACATCTGCACCTTGCCTGGGCTCAGAGAGCCTCTGCCGAAGGGCCAGGCAGAGCTTGCAGGGGGCCAAGAACAGCAGGGCAGCCTTCTCCCCAGGGAGCAGCTCCCTGCTCTGGAGCACTCACATGTTCTTGGTGGCACCTCCCATGTTCATGTTCAGGGGCTGCACAGAAGTTAATGGGAGCCAGTGTGAGAGTGCAACCCAGAAACCACCTTTAACTTATTTGGCACTTAAGATATTAAAAGTGCCATTTTCAAGCTAAATATCTGGTCCCAAATGCCCTGCTGAAGGCTCTCCTGTGGCCCCAAGGAGGGGCCTGACAGTGCTGTGCTCAAAGCCTTGCACGGTCAGCAAGGGCAACGTGTTCCTGGAAAGCAATCTGTGATGGAGCAAAGGCCCTTGAATGTCCAGTGGTGTTTGGGTGCCAAAGCGCATCCCGTTTAACATGGCACCCAGCGCCTGAGGCATCGCCAGCAAAACCCAGGAGCGCCTGGTAACAGGAGGGCCCGTTCCACATCCTGGTGCTTTCTGAGAAGTACCGCCGACCTCAAAGCTGTGAGGCTGTAGCAGGGTAGATACAGGCAGGCACAGCCTTTGCTGGTGAGAACAGTCCTTCCAACCCAATCTTCTATGCAGCTCAAGTGGCAAATCCTTCAGTGCAGTCGTAGGCACAAGCGGAGCCGACACCGTCAACAAAACCAGGGATGGCCACAGGCAGAGCTCTGCAGGGAGAAGGGGCCAGCTCAGAGTGCAGGTGCCTCCTTTGGGGAGGGCACAAATCACGGTCAGCTGGTTGCTGCCTCCTTTCTAGCTGTGTGCACAGGTAATAACTATCAGAAACAAGGGCACAGAGCATCCTTTAAACTAAAAGGGAGCATCACCTACCCTTGCCTTTTACGATGAATGACATTTACTGTTGTTGCAGCCTCTTACATGACTCCTCAAAGCCACGCAATACGTGGTCCCTGCGAAGCCTTCCACCACCAGTTGCTTTGGCAACTTAGAGCCGGTCTGGAAATGCAAAGTCACAGCTAAAGCAGCAAGGGAGGGATCAGAGCAGGTTCACTTCCAATTCCTCGTGTTGCTTGAAGCAGTACAACAATCCCTGGGGGGAGCTGTGTCTGCGAGGCCGGACTGAGGAGCTGGTGCTCAGTGTCCCCGAGTGACAGCGCTGGTCACCGTCCTCCGGCTCCCACATCTGATGTGGGCCAAAGGTTCCTGCCTTGCTTCGCCACATAGGAGCATGGTCTTCAGCACCTGCTGGGGGCTTTGAAGCCATCAACATAGGGAGCTCTGGCGTCATTAGCTGGAAGATGCGATGGCTCTGTAATGCATTAAGTCAGCCAGCAGCAGCAGATAATCCTTATTAACTCCCAACACCTCCCAAGTGATTTTGCTGTGTGGAATGACCAAAGGCACTGCATCAAACTAAATGCTCAAAACGCTGTTGCAATCTCCACTCAACTTCAAAAGCAACAGAGGGAAAATAACAGTTGCTGAGAATTAGGTTTAGAAATTCTTTTGGGTGGAGAGAACCCTGGCAAGGCATAGTTCATTCATTGCGTTCTGATAACATTAGAAATGCTTGAACAGCTTACAGATGCTATTGAAACTTCATGACTAAACTGCAGCTTCGTTAATAGCTATTGGCTCTTGCATCATTACCTGCAACACGCAGACATCTGGTAGCTGCGGGGTGGCACCGTCGCTGCTTTCCACACGGAAGCAGAGGGGCTGGGGAGAGGCACCTCCTGCTGGTGGGCATTCCCGCAGCCCCGGCCCCCAGCACAAGAGATTGCTGCATCTCCTGTCCCTGCTGCCTGCTCCGAGGGCAGCACGGCTGCTATCAGCCCACTCCCCTGGGAAGGCAGCTCCTGCCTGCTCCGGTGTCACTGGTGCTGCTGGCAGGTTCATATGCACGTACCCCATAGCAGCCTCACAGCTCCCCTAAGTCGTAAAAAGAGAAGCATTTAGGTGGACACTGAAAAAATCTCTGCCCCAGTTGTGGGCTCCAGAAAGCCCTGCAAGTGGGGAAACCAGTCCCATGGGAATTAGGGTTTTCAAAGTTCTGGGCTCAAGATCCAAGCAGAGACAAACCACTGCTGAGCCCCTCATGGGAGCACAGCACACACCAGGGCATTTAAAGCACCTAGGGGGCCATGTTCTACTTTCATTACTGTTAACTTTAACTGCAGTTAGCACCCATGTTTTACACAGTGCTGTGCATCGGCAGGTGCCAGAACACATCCACTCCTTTTCCAGCAGAGGATGCGGGCAAGGACCCACCAGTACCGCAGGGCAGAGCTGCGGCAGCCAGGAGGGAACAACCACTCCAGTGCCCACAGCACCGCTCGCTCCAGCATCAGCGAGGCTCCTTCCCCACTGGCGGTGGGAGGACGGACAAATGCTCCAGCCCGTTAGAGGTTTCAGGCGAAGTGTGGTGTTCGCACCCAGACACGGTGTCTCTGGTACTCCCGCCACAGGCCCGGGAGCTGTTCCTCGAGGGGGCAGCAAAAGTCACACGGGGTAGGCAAAGCTGATCCAAAGCCACCAACTATTTCCCGTAGCAATTTTGGAAACAGACTTCTGGTTTGGTTTTTGGTTTAGTTTCTTTTGTTTGTTTTTTTGTTTGTTTGTTTTTAAACACAGGTAAATTACACAGACTTTTTATCTTCCAAAACAAACAAAAAGCAGATCTCTACTCCAGAAAGTTTTTTTTTTTTTTTTTTTTACTTTCTTTGCAGCTCAATACTTATTTATTTTTAAAGGAAAAAAATGTCATTGTTAAGAAAAGGATAATTTTCCACTTAAAGGAGGGGAGGGAAAGTTCAATGGAAAAAATCCAGCCATTTCTACTAAACACCTCTCAACCAGACAGAACAAAGTGCTTGAAAATAGCACTACATATCCTCCAGGGCTTTGTCCAACCTACTTTCTGACGTTTCCAGAGACAAGGTTCCACCAATTCCTTAAAGAAGCTGCGCCAAAGCAGGCACACGGTGCTTCCACAACCCTCCCCGGCACCAGGGCTGGCCAAGGGCCCGCTGCTGTGGCATGAGCTGTGTTCCCAGGCTGCCACAGGTGCCAGATAACTTTTGCACTGGCACAAGCAAATGTACCCTCCACCATTAGCAAATTCCTGTCATTGCCATCCCTCACATCACAAAGAACAAATGCCAGCTCTCTTTGAAGTCATTAAGATACAGACCTTTAAACCTTGTCAATTAAGGTGTCATCAGGAAAAGTTAGATGACTTACAAGACTTCAAAACCTTCATCTTGCCACCCAGAAGAGTTGGAATGATTAGGAAATTAAGTCTAGAGCAATATTTTTTTCACCCCCGATTCATTTTGAAATTCCAAACATTGAGGGACTACAAGTCCCTTGAGGAAATGCCCATGGTTGTTTTGCACAGAGCACGTGAACCTTACATTCAGACAGGCAGGAATAAGAGGGCTGATTCAGGGTAATTTCCACTTACATGACATTGTTCCACAGGGAAGCTTTAAGCTGGTATAAATCATACCTCCCACAATAAGTGCCTTAAGTGAGGAGCAGGACCCTCATATCTATTGCTTTTATGCATCACACCAGTCTTTTTCATGCTTTTCCACAGCAATCATGTGTTGACTGTTTGGAGCATGCCATTTCCTGAAGAATAAGATCCATCCTAAAACTAGGCATTTCATTATTTTGCCTCCAGAAACAGCTCCCTGGGGCATGAAAATAACCAGTGACAACCTACCATACATGCTAAAGCCAGCTCACATTACCCAGCTTTCTTATTTTAGGCTTTAGCCAGATTCCTGCAGCCCCACACAGGCTGAAGCCTCAGAGACCGCAGTGCAAGCCCTAGGCCAGCCCTTCCCAAGGAGAGACATAGCCCTGAGCCCCTCACACAGCTTTGGTTGACCCCCCCAGGCAGGGGCAGGACAACACAGCTCATGCCAGTTGTAGCTGTTACCTGCAGCCAGCACTACACCAGGCTCCAGCCACCCTGCCCACACACCATCAGCATCCCAGGGCCGGGGCCCTCACCCCAGCATCGCAGCAGATGGAGCAGCAGCACTGAAGCCAGGGGAGTTGCCATCAAACAAAAATTGCAGCCATAAGCCAGGCTGAGGGCCAGCTGCACGCTTGCAGGAGGTACAGCACCATGCACCAGCAGAGCCCCCCTCACACCATACCCCCAGGGAGCAAAGCAGCAGCAGCCATGTGCTGTGGGGTTTTTATACCAGGGCTGGGAGGATGGGGCAGCTGCAGGACATCAGCACTGTTTCACAGCACTGCAGCTGTTTCCTATAAATAAGGGCTAAAAATGCCCTATGGATGCCTTAGTGGCGGTGTAGGATGTGCTAGCAGCCCAGCTGCATCCATGGTGGGACAGGTCCCCCAGTGGCCACAGGGCAATGGCCCCAGCAGTGGGGAATGTGCGCCAGATGCGTTGGTGTCTTACTGCAGCCTTTCCCTTCTGGTGAAGTAGCAAGTATCTGGAGACCTGATTTTAAGGTTTTCACAAGTCTTTAGAGGCTTTGGCGGGAATAAAGCTCTGAGCTCGGGCCACTGCCAAGATTGCTTACTTTAGCATCAAGCTTAAATGGAGTTTGATTTGATTTAGGTTGCAGGAATTAGCTTAAAATGTACTACACTGAAGGACTGGGTGTGCTGTAAACATGAGCTAAAGCTCTTGTGTAGTTTTGAAGTTTCTGTAGAGAGAAACAAAATCAGATGCGAATAACTAAGGAAATGGAAAGAGCTTCCCAGTGGCAGGATGGTGCATGCCATCCTTCAGGCTTGCTGGCAAAAAATCTTCCCAACCTTTGTCACGGTTTGCTGCAGATTCCCCTCCTTCTGGGCTTGGTGCATGGAATAAGGATGGATTCCACATCCACACAAAATGGTATTTCCCAGAATTAAGGATTCTTTCAGAAGTTTATTTTTATCTCCCCGGTGCAGTGGCACAGGTAGGCAGCTCATGCAGCTGCTTCCCTGGAGCAATTACCATGCAGTGATGAACTCCTGCACCCCAGGGCCGAGCCTCCTGGCGCAGAGCTGACAGCGGCACCCGTCTGTCAGGTGAATTACCAGTGAAGATGTTTCTTCTGCTAGAAGACAACACAAAGCTCCTTGCCACGTAATGCTGATTGGATTAGACTGAGCATATTGTATTTTTCATGTGTTAGATCTCTTGCTGCAGTTGCTGCTTTGTAATACGTGGCTTGTCAAGTGATAGCCAAAATCATCGCTGGTGTGGACCAGTGGGACTGCGGGGGGAGCGGGAAGCAATCCTGTCCCAGATGTAATCCTGCTCAGTGGTAAAACAGATTTCCTAGGGCCAAATTTAAAATAGAAATGAGCTGTTTCAACACAAGAGCCCATACGGCAGCATTTTCTGTTTATGCAGTGTTGGAGCTCTCCAGCCTGAGCCCGCAGGAAGAGCCGGGAGAGGTGATGGGATGGCTCGGGGGCCGCTGCCCTGGGACCCCACGCAGGGGTGCACCCCCTGCACAGAACTGCTTTGCCTGCAGCCGCGTCCCTGTGGAGCGGACAGGGGAGAGCAGGTGCCCGTGGTGCCTGGCGGCTCTGCCTCCTGCAGGGGCTCCGGGACCGGTTCTGCTCCCGGGCTGACTCGCACCCGCTGTGCCGCTGCGTGTCTGATCGCAAGCCATCTCCTCTCCCCACAGGCGTGGACTGCGAATTCAGTTGCGATGGAGACCGTGTCCCTGGAGCACCAGATCCAGAGTGTGCAGCGGCACATCGCTTTCCTGAAGAAGGAGCAAATGGAGTTGCTCCACGACCTGCACCTGGAGATCCTCCGCTTGCAGAAGCACTGCTCAGGTGAGCGCCTGGGTGCCTGCGGGGCAGGCAGCGAGCCCAGCACAGCCTCCCCTCCCGCCGGGCACCGTCTGCCCTGGTGTCAATAAAACCCTCGGACAGCATCCCTCTACAAACGGGTACCAGCAGCTTCCTGTAGCTGCCGTGCTCTGAAGAACCAGAGCAATTCTTATTCTGGGCATCAGCTGGACGAGTGGGTAATAGGAGAGGAGTCCGTGTTTATAATCCATCATTAAGACCCTCTTCCTTTGTTTTAACTCCCTGCTTGGGGCAGGCTTCTGAAGGAGGATCAGCCCCAGCAGCTCAGTACTCTCCCTGGGCTGCATGTGCCTGCATCCTGCAGTAGTTTGGCTGCAGTAGTTGCTACCCTGGAGGGATTCACTGGTCTAAGGAAAGGAAAAAAGCCCAAGCATTAGCCAGCAAGGTGGTCCTGCCTTTTGCTTCCATGATTTGTTCCCTCAAAGATATTTTGATTATTAAAATGTAAAAGTTCATCCTTTCTCCCAGATGCCAGTAGTCTAAGGGAAGGAAAAGGGCTGAACTCGACCGATGATGGGGGTGAGTGGGACTGTGCCAAGGTTGCTTTCAGAACTGGGGGAATGTGATTTTACTGTTTATATTCTGTTACTATGTTTTCTATTCCGCTATTTTGAGCTGCGAAATCCGTTCTTTCCTGCCAGCCCAGCCCAGAGCAGCTCAGCACTGAGCCTGTCGGTAGCACCCGTGTCCGGCTCTGCCAGGTGCTGCGTGAGCACTAAAGCCACAGCAACAGCACATCCGCCCCCTGCCAGGAGCATGGCCTCGTGCAGGGGCTGCAGAGCTGCAGCCGGGGCTGGGGGGCAGGTCCCCACGCTGCCTCGTGGGAGCGGTGGCCCCCATCCTCCTGCCTGCCACTGAAATCCATCCCGTCGCTCTCATCAATAATTCAGCTGCAGCGAATTAGTCATTGTCTTCCAGCTTCTCATCCTCACCGATTCCCGGGAAAGAGGCATGATGGCATTTCTAAAATTGTCCAATTATTCCCCATCCTTTCTGAGCTTTTGTTGTTCTGTTTCATTCCTTTTAACATCTAGAAAGGCTGTAGATGAAGCTATGTGAGACAATGGGGTTCTCAGGCTTAAATCGCGTGGAGAGGTTCTGAGCCACCCATGGCAGAGATGGCCCCGTCCCGTGTTTGTCGTTTGCAATCAGCTCTTCCCAATCTGGCTGACTGGCAGCACTGCCTGGCCAGATGAGTGTCGTACCCTCATCTGCGAGGCATGCAGTTCCGCAGTGCCTTTCCACTAGGAGCCATGGGGGCAAAACTGCTATCTAGCCCTAGGATGACTTTGGTGATGTTTTCAGTGCCATTACCTGACGTGCTCTTTGCACAGGGGAGGCAAATTGGTTGGTCAGCACTTCCCTGTCTGGTCCAGGTGCATAGCTCATTGCTGCACCTGGATCTGCTGCTTTAGACCTTGGATTTTTGCATCCTGACCTCGGTGCCTGAGCAGCATCACTGCCGGCAATGCCCATCCTCCTGCAGATTTCCGTTTCGCAGCTGCCCGCCAACAAAGCCCTGGCAGCGTCTGGGTGCCGGAGCCCTGGCAGCCTGGTCAGGGAGGGGGCCGAGCGGTGCTGTGCGAGGTGACCCCCGGAGGGGTGCGCAGGGCACACAGCACCCAGATCGGGTTGGATCTGGCAGCAGAACAGCGGTGCTTGTAAGGGGCCTTCTCCAAGTAGATAAACCCGCAGCTTGTCTGCCCCGGCACCCAGGCCGGCACGGGCTGTGCGCTGCGTCCTCTGCAGCCTCCTCCACCCAGCGCTGCTGCTGGGCCACCGGGACGAAGGGAGGCTGGGGAGGAGGCTCCAGCATCTCTGAAACCGCGCAGCTCCACACCGCTCTGCCGTCAGCACGGTCAGGAGGAAGGGGCCGGTGGGACTGCAAGTATTGCAGCCTGCACTGTGGGGTCAGGTCAGAAGCTGCAAACCCCTGCAGTCCAACGTCTATGGTTGGAGGCTTTACAGGATGATAAATGCAGTGAAGAACAGCGTGGTATGATTCATTTATTGGAACGAACTTCACGTTACAGAGGAGAGTTGGCTTTCCTCCCACTCCCTTTTTATTTGCAAAGTATAAACACAGCAGAAATAGCAATAGATTCTTTCAGACTCTTATGTTTCTCCTTTTACTGGAAGATGAGCTCAACTCTTGTGGCAATAATTAGCATGTTCCCTGGTGTTAGCAGAACAACAGGAGGGGAAGCTCGTGCAGGAAGCAGAGCCGGGTTTCCAGGAGGGAATCCGTGGAGGCAGCGTGATGGATCAGCAAAGTGCAGCAGGAGAGGTGCTGGCAGCCCCTGCGCTCTCCCACGTGTCTGTCCGGGCACAGGAGCGACCTGCCTTCCAGAGGGGGCTGAGACCCCGCGGATCCCCCGCTGCTCCTGAAGGCGTGGATGGTGTCGGCCTCGCTTCTGGGACCGCGTGGCCCCAGGCGCAGCGAGGGCGTCCCAGCCGCTGCAGAGCGTGACCGCAGCGCCCGGTGGGGACGGCAGGGCCTGGCCTGCCCGGGTGGCAGAGGGGAGCCTGATGGAGGTGCGCGACGGGAGAGAAGCACGGAGCTGGAGCTGGCTGCAGCCCCTCCAAGGCACGGCGACATCCAGCTGTGGTGACGCCGTGCTCCCGCGGCTGGGGCAGAGCTGCCACCGTGCAGGGAGGTTTCCAGCAGCCCCCGCGACTCTGGCATGGCAGCAAGGACCCTGCTCAGTGCATCATTCAGTGGAGCAGCAGCATCTTCTCAAATGGGAGACTGCTTTAGATTTCATGTGGAATATCTCCGAGACTCCAAACCCATTATTTTAGCTTCAGAAAAATAACACAGCTGCCATTGATTTCCAATGGGGCAGTCAGGAGTGCTGAAAGCTTTCCAGAAATTGCATTACGTTCTCAGTTACTTCTGCATTCTCACTACAGATTTGTTTTCCAAGACAGACGGGCAGAGAAGCCTGAGCCAAGCGTTTCATTTCAGAAGGATGGCAGTGATGAGGATTAGAGTCAACATGAAAGCAGATTAAAAGAAAAATGTAGGGCAAAGATTAACCATTTGAATTCATATTCAGAAAAAAAATCCACAAAATGACTGAATGCTGCTGTTGGCCCTCTCCTTCTACTCTCCTAGCTGCTGGCAGTTTAGTAGTCTGTGATATTAATTCAACAGAAATTGTAAATGTTTGCAGGTTGAGGGTGAACTCCAGCAGTCCCTGAGCTTGCCCTGTCACTGGCCCTGGCGGGCTTGGCAGGGTGCTGCGAGTGGTGCAGCGTGCGCGTCCCCGCAGGATGCTGTGGTGCCGTTTGTCCATGGGAACACCTGCGTGGGGGTGATGCAGGCAGAAGCACAAAGCAGCAGCAGGGCAGGCAGCTGATGAGGGGCCTGGGGGGCTGCAGAAGCTGCTTGGGATCACTGCCAGGCACGAACATCTCGCCGTTAAAAAGTGCCGAGCGTGGGACGGGGAGGCACTACTCGGGCAGTTTGTTTTCAAGGTAGCAGGTAAAGCACTTTCTGGTTCGAAGCCTCCCCGTTGTGGTACCCTCCGTGTACTGTATGGGGCCCTCCCTGCTGCATGATCCCTGCAGAGCTGGGTGCTCAGGGGCTGAGGGCCGTGTGGGAGTGCTCAGCCCTTCGGCAGGAGACCCGTGGCCATCCAGGCTGCACGCGGTGACAGGTTTGAAGAGGATTTTGTAGGATACGTAGTGCTTCAAGAGCACGGCAGCGTCCTGCTCCAGGCACATAATGCAGGGACAAGGACGTCCCACTTGCGTAATGTGCAGAGGCAGAGAGATCAGTCTGGAAGCAGTAAATTATGAAATACTTCAGGCAGCAGTTTACACTTTGGTCTATTTTCAGTCCGTTGGTCTGCTCTTTGTCCCGATTTAAAACACCAAAAATGGTTCAGAAAAAAATGAAAAATCTCTGTGGGTACGAGGGAGCCTCTCCTGCCTGCGGTGGGGCAGGACCTGCAGCAGCTGCACCCCAGGGGAAGGGCTGCTGCAGACCCCACGGCTGCCTAATAACACGCAGACTGCCGGTCACGGACCCGGGGAGCAGCCCGCGGCCGGGCGCTGTGGGCCGGGCACAGCCACGCGGGGGCCGGGCGCGGCAGCTCCCGGTGCGCGCCGCAGCTCCCGGTGCGCGCCGCAGCCGGCAAAGCCGAAACCGGAGAAGCAGCGAATGCGCCGGGCAGGGGCAGGGGCTCATCCCTGTTCGGTTTCTCTTCCAGAGCTGACCCACGACCTTGAAATAAAAGAGCTGGAAGCCCGCCAGCAAGGTAAGATCTCACGGTCTGCGTGCGATGAGCGGGGCGTGCAGGGAGCGGGTGGCCCGCACGGAGCCTGGGGGCTGCAGCGCCCCGAGGGGCACGAGGTGGCCCAGGGAGGTGACATGGGCCTCGTCCTCGGGACGGTGGGGCTGGGAGGTCCATGTGCACGATTCACAGCCTGTTAGCACCGAGGCTAAATGGCCTCAAATGCCTGTGCAAACGCCTAAGGTTTTGCATGTGAAAGCAAGCATCCATAGGGTTTGCTTTGCTAATCCCCTTACACAGAGCCCTTAGGGGTAGTCCACGGACCCCCAGGGAGCGTCTCAAAGCCTGCAAACCCTTGAGCCCCAGGAAAAAGCAAACAAGGACATTATCGGTTACCCTCTGAGCTCCTCTCACCCCTGCGAGCCATCCTGACAGCACCCCCAGTTTATCTCTACGACCCACAGAATAATCTTCCACGTTCCAAAATAAGGGGAAGATAACTCTTGGTACACCAGGAATGTCTGCAAGCTGCTCGTGGGCCGGGATCAGAGCCGCAGAGCTGGCCAAGACAAATTTCACAACATGCTGACCCCTGCGGGCCAGCTCGGTGTCTGTGCGGCCCCTCCTGGCCGCCGGGGCATCCCGGGTGCCCGCAGCATCAGCCAGCGGTTCCTGGGGCGGGTGCGCTGCGGGACGGCTCCATCCTGCCCGGCCTCACCATGCTGCTCCCCCGGTCCAGCGAGTGGCACCGCGCAGCTGCGTGGGCCTGCCACGCTGCGGGGCGTGAAGCCCTCGTCCTCAGCCTCCCGCCTGTCCCTCCCTCGTGTCCTGTCCCCCACAGCGCCCGGGTGCTGTTGCCAGCAGAGGAAGCTGTGGGAGCAGCCTCGGCTGCTCATCTTCCTCCTCCTCCCTTGATGAAGCCGAAACATGTCCCTCGGCTGCCCCAGCACGATGCCCAGGTCGCTGTGCCAGGGCCATGGTGCTGGGTCTGGCCCAGCTCCGCACTCACCGGAGCCCTCTGGGTTTTGTCGCCGGGCTCCAGGGGAACGCGGAGCGTTTCTGGCACCCAGCTGGGCCCAGGGAGCAGAGGGTCAGAGCAGGCCTGCGGCCGCCCAGCACATCCCCCCTGCAAAAGGCCTGACCCCCCAGGTCCCGCTGCGGATCGGTGGCGAGAGGGGTGCCCCGTGCTGCCCCTGCCCAGGCCCTGCAGAAACCACCCCGGGCTTGCCTTCCTGCCATCAGTGCCCTGTCCTCACGGCTGCCGCGGGGAGGGCAGGAAGGTCCCGGCTGCTGCCAGGCCCCAGGATGAGCCGGGGACGAGCCCAAAGCTGTGCCCAGTGGCCCCCAGATCCATCTGTGGCCTCTCCTGGGGCCCGGCCGCTGACCCAAGCTCAGCCCCACGTCCCTGCCCACGGTGTGCCAGCAGCAAGTCACGAGCGGCAGGGACCGTCACCTGCAGCAAGCACTGCCCGCAGGTCTCTGCCCATCACTCAGCCTTTTAACAGCTTAGAAAGAGTACGATCGCATTTGCTACATTTATGGGGCAACAACCTAAATTAAGATGCCATCAAATGATCGCTCTTCAAATGCCACTCATGTAATAATTACTGTGTGCAGCTGCCTCCCTTAAGATCTCATTAGAAAGCATTTTTCCTCTGCAGAAGACACTTAAGAGCTGAGGCTATAAAGCGGTTGCAAAGCGTATCATAAAAAGCAGAGATTTTTCAAAGCCATGGGAGCGCGCCTTGGCGTGCTGTGTGTGCAGCGTCAGGCCCCAGCGACGAGCGCTGCCCCACGGGAGGGCTGCGTGGAGCGGTTTGCAGCCCGGCGTGCCAGGGGCAGGGTGCACCGGGACGGCCGGGGGCACCTTGCCTGGTGCAGAGGGGGGTCCCCAGGGGCCCGTGCATGGCCACGGGGCAGGACTTTACCTCGTACAGGGACACCTTCAGTGGGCCAGTGCGTTCCCACAGCAGACTGAAGGCTGCCTGGAGGAGAGGAGAGAGCCCCGAGAAATGAGCTGCTGTGGCTGCAGTGCTCGCCCCAGCCCCCTCCAAGCTTCCCAGATCGTTAGGCAGAAGGGAGTAGGGAAATGCAAAGTTTTGTTACCCAAATTGCTCCGCAGACAGACAATTACTAAATGCAGTCTCCTGATGCTACTGTGGTGGGGGGGATGGATGGATGGCAGGNGAGGGAGCGGTGGCTGGAGCAGCCACAGGGCCCACGCGGGCTGGCTGGCGCGGCGCAGGGCGCGCAGGAGCAGCGTGCAGGGCTCACGTCAAGTCGCGCTTTTTCGGGTGCCACTGGCATGAGTCAGAAGGGCCGGGGCAGGGAGGGCACCGTCACTCACGGGGTGTAGGGAGAGGTGGCGGGTGGGAGCCGTGGGGAACCTGCCGCTCGATGCAGCGCCTCTGCTTAAACAAGTCCTGTCAGCGCCCCGTCGCTGGCAGCCAGCTGCTGGCAGGAGCAGAAAGAAGACGAACAGGTCAGGCATTAGCAACCGGGGTGACGGCGTGGTGAGTAAATCGCAGCCGGGAGAGGCGCTGGCTGCCTGCCGCCGCGCCAGGCAGCGCTGCCACAGCCCCGGCTCGGGAGCCCCGCTCCTGGGGGCTGCCAGGGGGCACCCCCGGCCTCCGCACCCACCACACCAGAGCCCAGCATGCCCGAGGGGACGGGGAGCAGGGAGCCCGTGGCCCCCACAGGGGGGCTGGCAGCCGGAGGCAGCGCAGGAGCAGAGCCACGAGCAGATCCTGCTCACAGGGCAGGGTCTCCTCTGAGACCACCCTTCCTGGGAGCCCTTCTTGGGAAGGGTTTTCCTTCCTGAGAAAGGCTGCATTACAGGGAGGAACCGGGCATGGCACGCCGATGGCAGGGTCCCTTTCCTCCTGTCCCCTGCCTCTCACACCCAGCCCGGGGCTACACCACAGCTCCCAACCCCACGGTTGCCTGTAGGCAACCACAGGCATGTCCTTGGGCTGCTGGCGCTGGCAGTACCAGGGTGCCGCGTGCTCGGCGGGATCGCCGCTGCTCACGGGTGCTTTCGCTCGCACCTGGAACCGGGCTGCCCATGCTGGGCCCCGGCGTTGCCAGGCGGGGGCGAAGCCACGCGGCTCAGGCGAGGGTGGGACAGCGAGGCGAGGCGCTGGGGACACGGGGCAGTGCCCATGCAGGGAGCACCCAGGGCAGCCTGGTCCCACCCGCACGCCCTGTAAGGTGGCGGTGATGGGAGCAGCTTCTACTGCGTGTCCATAAAATAAATGAACACACATGTATGTGCCCCTGTGCCCTATAAATAACCACATACATGTACGCAAATTTCTCCCTAGGCTCTCGGCCGAGCAGGGCCCAACTGCCTGGTAATCCCGGATTAGCATTCTGTATCCTCTCTAATCTCGCTCTGCAGTCTCTTGGCATGAGGGCAACGGCACTCAATAAGCTGGGCTGATTGCTTTGCTGTTGGGTGTTTCTCTTCTCTCCCAGCCTGTACACCGGCCCCATTGAGAGGGGATCCTGCGCCTGCCCCTGGCGCACAGGGAAGGGCTGCATGCGCTGGTGGGGAGCCCATGCTTGGGCAGCCCATGGGGAGTTTTGGAGCCACAGCTTCCAAAAGCACCTGAGTGCCCCAGTGGCACAGCTGGGACATGCTGGCACCTCGCCGAGCTGTGCCACCAGGTCTGGTGCCTTCACGGTCACCTCCGTGTGGGGAACTGCTCCGTCCACTGGGCAGAGCCCCTCCTGCCTCCTCCTAACCCCCCCATGCCTTGTCCCACAGACATGCTGGACCGGGAGCTGGAGGAGAGGTGCCGGGCAATGGAGGCCCAGCTGCAGGAGAAGGAGAAGGACAACCTGGAGCTGCGCAAGGAGCTGCGGCACAAGGAGACGCTGGTGGCCGCGTTGCGCTCCAGCCTCCGCAACAAGGAGCGCAGGTTCCTGGAGGAGCTGAAGCGGCGGAGCCACCGCGTCACCATCCTCAACACCGAGCTGCAGAAGCAGACGGAGGCGGCCGCCTACCTGTCCCTGCAGCTGCACGCCACTGCCCAGCGGCTGCCGGGACCCCGGGCCAGCGGGCGGCCACCCCCCGAGCAGCCCCCGGCCGAGGGCAGGCCCCGGCGCCGC
>VXAA01000920.1:742100-859509 GCA_013399115.1 Anseranas semipalmata | reverse complement strand
TGAAATTCAACAAGGCCAAGTGTGAGGCCCTGCACCTTTGTCAGGGCAATCCCAAGCACACCTACAGGTTGGTGGAGAATGGATTGAGAGCAGCCCTGAGGAGAAGGACTTGGGGGTGGTGGTTGATGAGAAACTCAAGATGAGCCAGCAACGTGTGCTTGCAGCTCAGAAAGCCAGCCGTATCCTGGGCTGCATCAAAAGAAGCGTGGCCAGCAGGTCGAGGGAGGTGGTTCTCCCGCTCTGCTCTGCTCTTGTGAGACCCCACCTGGAGCACTGCATTCAGCTCTGGGGCCCCCAGCACAAGAAGGACATGGACCTATTAGAACAAGTCCAGAGGAGGGCCACAAAGAATGATCAGAGGGCTGGAGCACCTCTCCTGTGAAGAGAGGCTGAGGGAGTTGGGGTTGTTCAGCCTGGAGGAGAGAAGGATCCAGGGAGAGCAGCCTCCAGTTATAGCAGCCTTCCAGTACCTTACCTTCAAGGCAAGGTTGGATGGGGCTTTGGGCAACCTGGTCTAGTGGAAGGTGTCCATGCCCATGGCAGGGGGGTTGGAATTTTAGATGATCTTTAAAGTCCCTTCCAACCCAAATTGTTCTATGATTCTATGAAATCACATAAGGGGGGATGATTGTAGTGAAGTCAAAGGAAGTAGAACAATAGTGGAGAGTAATATTTGGTTCTGCAGACAGTTCAGAAACAGCTATAGGATATGAGTGTCCTGTACTCTTGTCTTAACTGTGATCTACTGATGACACTGAAGTCAGATTTCTAGGTTTAAGTGTTTAAGCATACATTTATGCCTGTACAAAGAAGCATTAATGATGATATTCTAAGAAAACAGCAAGAAAGTAGCACCTTAATTAAAGAGAGCGTAATTATTCTACAATAAGCATATTTCATCCTTTTCTGTTAGAAATGATGTTGGTCAAAGTTAATACATGATCAAAACTTTTTAAATTTTGCCAAAGATTTTAATTAAAAAGCAAAATAAAGCTTGGCTCTTGAGAGGAGAAACAAATGTCCCATGGTTAAGAGTGAGTAACAGCAAAAGTGAAATACAGATCTGGCTTGTTCTGGAAGCCATGTGAAATGTGGATTAAACACCTAAATGGTGGTACAAAAATTTGCAGATCTCTAAGGAGTCTCACAACTATTTTTTGTTGCTTTGAAGAGGTACTTCCTCCATCAGAGCGAAGCATTCTAGCAAATAGTCTCCTCACAGGATCCCTGTGATAAAGTAGTCACAAGGAACTCATCATACTTAACTGGAGTTTAAGTATGCCATTTTGTGATTTGAAACCTTTGTGATTTATACCTTTCTTTTCAAACCTTTACCAAATACAAATATTTTGACCTTATGCAAATTTCAGAGTTTTAGCTTGGAAAGAATAAGCAGCAAGATAGTACTGTGTAGCAACTCTATGCCAGATAGTTTTGACAGAATTAAATTTAACCTAGTGCCGCCAGTTTCAAATGCCATACTACAAGGCGTGAACAGGTGTTAACAACTCTGTTCATTTTCCCAAAACAAAATTAAAGCACAGCTGTATGCAGTATGCTGTTTTAAAACAGAGGCTTTCTGTATCATTTGAACAATGTTTCATACTTACTCCATTGTATTTTCGGAATAACAGTTTCTCAAATGACTAAGTGTTTTTTTTAACACATGAAGTTTTAGTGAAGTTTACATAGATGCTCTTTTTAAAGCTAGAAAACAGTTTTAGTAGTTCTCAGACACAGGGACTATGCTTTAGTAAAAATAGGTCCTTCTAGCAAAGTACGCAATGTTGGAAGAAAAGCCAGTCTAAGACATTATTTCTAAGAAGAGAAAAAAATTGCTTACAAATCCAGTTCAGGCTGTTCTCATGCTCAAATTGTGTCATCCTGAGCTTGATGTCTTGAGGCCTAAACAGGCTTTCAGTTGGCAGAAATGCAGATATGTATTATAACATGCCTATTCCCTGAAAAACTTAAAACGAGAGGGGAAGCCTATAGACTCTGAGAAAGCTTGCAGACTGCACTCACAGAATAGTACATTAAAAAGTTCAGATAACAAGCTGTCAGCTCAAGACGATGCTAATGGGGCTTACAGTTTCTGTGTGTACTATTCAGCAAGGAATCATTCACCAAGCCATCACTATACACCCACCCCCAGGCCAAAAAGCATGCTGGAGGAATACCACACTAGTTGTCTTAATCTCATCTTAACCTGCACCTGCTTAGGATATGCTTATAAATAATATTTCAGAGGAGGTGGAGCTTTACAGTAACATTACCCCCAAGAAGTCTTCCAAAATGTCCTTCTCCCATCCATCCCACATTTCTATTTGGAATTTAATAAGGCCATAATGGGAAAACTGCTTCCTTGAGGCAAAAGCACAGTTACAGGTTAACTTCAATTTGATATACTAGTCATTGCTAACATTTAAGTGGTAAAATGTTTATTTTTTGAGTGTTATGTACCACAGGAAGACTATATGTATAGATAGATATGATCTGATTTAATTCTGCTGTACCTAGTCATTCTGTTAACTCTTTAGTTTGAACCACCTGCTTTAGAGCAATAAGCTCAATAAGCAATATCTGAACTTATAGCTGAATTCATGTGTTATTCAGCTAGCATATAGCTAGACCTGACTGAATAGTGTTACTGAGAAGGTGTACTAGAAATACTGTCTACAGTTGTGACTTTCAGAATTGGCCTGTTGGTGCAGTATAAAGATATAAACAGCAAGTATTGCAAAAAGGTTTGTTTACAACAATTATCTGAAAATATCTTTTAGAGTACTGAGATTTATAAGGGCTGTAGACAAGATTCTCAGTGTTGTAGGTGGAGATCAGAAGTACCTCTTTTGACTTTAACACGATGGTATTAATGTGGGAAGAATAAGGAGGTGGAAAGAATATCCATCTCTATTGATCTAAACAACATGGAACTTGAATAGCTACGTTTTCTGACCAGAACTGCACCAAAGCTCAAAGATTTGAAGAGTCAGAGGGCTAGCTTTAATTGTACTTACTTTGAAGGTATTTTTACGTGCTCCGTATGACTGTGTAGTAGCTGTGTGCTTTTTAAAGGAAAATTATTTCAGTGAAGGTAAAAGCATTAGTGAGTATGTGTGCATCTGTAATAGCTCCATTGAAACATGGATGTCTTAAAATATGTCAAGATGAGCCAATCCTGTAACGATTAAAGTCAAAAGCAAAACTCTCAATATTTTGTAAAATGAGATGGTTAAAGAGGATTTCTGAAAGGCTTTAAATGCTAAATGTGATTCACTTTACATTTGAAGTATAATATTTACCTAACAATATTTGCTAATTACTCAGGGGCTTTGCAGGTGTTTGCCAAATAATATCTACAAACATGTAAAAGAAAGATATTGAATAATAGGAATAGAAAGCTTTCGTCAAAATGCTGGTTTGTTACAGCTCAAAACTTGGAGAGAAACTTAAAAATGGTTTGGTTTCTTTTGCTGATGCCTCTTAAAAAAATGAGACCTGCAGAAGGCAAATGGTATTTGGTAAAGATCTGTATTAAGTTTGAATTATCTCTGTAAAAATTAGAATAGTTTTTCAAGGAATTACTTCATCTTTCAAAGCTACAAAGTATATTGTTACCTTCAGAAATTTAATGTCTAAATGATCTCTTTCTAGGCAGTTTGCTGATGGACACCTCATGTTTCCTTAACAGTTACTGAATGGCTTGAAGGCAATCACAAGGTTCACCCTACTTTTTGACAAGCTTGCTATCACAGGAAATCCAGCTCATTTTTAGCCTTGAGAATTCCTTAGCCAGTGCACTCTGGAAATAATGTTCTTTTAGATTTTTTCCTAAGATGAGCAGATTTTTCTCTTGCCACATTATGAAAATGGATGCCTGAAACATCTTGCCACCATAGAGGTGGTAGACTGTAGTTTCTCTACATCATCAGCTGCTTTCATGATTTTTTTACCTAATGGGCTTGATCAACTTGATTTACCTACTGATGGGATCTAAATCAGAACAGATTTGGAAAGGTGAGGGCTTTCCTGGCTTTAGGATCGCAAACACAAAATGTCTAAGTGGAGTTCATTGCAGTGAGGCCCATTAACTGTAACTCAATTGGATGGAAACATTTCACTATTTAGTATGTCTGTCCAGTATCAGTTTTACAGGATGCCAGTAGTTCTCATAAATCTGCATTAATGCTAACTGTAAATACTGCATAGTGTTTACCACAGAGAATAAATGATTACTTTTGCTTATGTGGCTTGCAAGATCAGCTTTTCTATGACATTGTTACAATCGGAGCTTTTATTTCTGGTGGGCGTCATGGAAATTTTTGCATGTTTGATTGTGTCCTAGTATAGGCAAAAGAAATGGTATTTGTGATTAGTTTCTTATTTCTTTTTGCATAAAAAAATCCATTGTTACCTTATGGCTGGCATTGACTCTTCTGTTATTTCAACAGAGCCTGCATTTTAGTGTATATGTATCATCACAGTATTTGAGTGCCTTCCTGTAGTCTGTTGGGTAATCTGGTTTACATATTTATTCGTCTTGTATTTGCTCTCTCTCATCCTTTCCTTGGGGGTGTGGGGTGAGGGTGGGTGTGAAGTTGATGTGATATAATGTTTCATTTGATGCTGGTGCATCAAAACTGTAACACTGTGTAGGAATGTGCAAATTTCAGTAACTCTTTCATCAGAAGGAGATTCTAATGATCATTTGAGAATCCCTGGTGCAAACCGGACAGCTTGGCAATCTTGATGAGTAGGGTACACACAGTGGATAAAGGAGACAGACTCAAGATAGTGGTATGAAGTAGTCTGCACTCAGCTTCAGTCTAGATCTCCTGCATCCTTGGGAAAGGTATCACATAGCAAGCTAACAGTCAGGGGACATGTGATCAAAGTATTCCATTCTGAGCCAGGTACTCTTTGGAGAGGGTGGAGAGAAAGAGAAGGTAAGAGCCAGAAAGGCTGAAGAGCTCATGACATTTTCATAGCTGTGGGAAGATGGCAAATCAGGTACCTCATCTGAATCTTCTCTGTGGTTCAGCAGATTGTGTTTAGGTTAATCTCTTCCTTTTTCTTTGGAGAGGTTTTCAAACCCTCCAAAAATAGTTAAATCAGAATCAGTACATTGCCACAAAATTCCTTATTCATTGGATCAGTAAACAGCAAAAAACCCACAATCTTTTCAAAGAACTCTCAAATACCCCGAATCACCACTTAGTTTTCCAGCAGGATAGTTTTATTGCTGGGACTGCAAAAGGCAATTCCTAGTCTGAAACAGGCAATGACTTACTATTTCTGGTGGCACAGTATATCTGTCCTTTTGATTTGTACTGATGCACAACCTATAAAGCTACTTCAGAATGGCGTCTGCTGGGTGTACCTGCTGGAGTATTAAGCCTGTAGTATGAGCATATGAAACCTCACAGACTCCTCAAGTAAGTTCACATTTATGGAGTTTAACATCACTTCATTAGGCACTCCCAGATATTTACAGCCTTGTATTTATGTTGTTCGGTATGGACGATGATGTAAATTGGCATGTTGGCTAGTTTTGAGTAGTGACTAAAAACAGTTGTGAAGATAAGCAGTGTCACCTTGTTGGCTGCAAAATGTTAATCCACCCATTTAATACTGGAATCTGTCGGAAAATCTGAAAGAATGGAAATCCAAGACCTTTTCTGCATGAGGAGATGCAGCTGGCAGTCTGTTGGCTCAGTGCAGCTAGCGAGTTCTTTTGGCAGAATGCATTCACATTTGTCTGCTTCTGTTGGCAATATGTTTCTTCATGGCTTCAGATTGTATTGACAAAATATATGTAGCACTGTAAGAGGATCTCAGCAACTGTGTCTGTAGTGCTCTGCAGTGCTAGTCTTGAAGCCAAATGCACTAACTATTCATTCTGCACTTGTTAGAGCCTCGTTAGAGCTGAATCTGGGGACACATGAAAACAGACAATTGTCCAGCAGGAAAAATACTTGGTAGTGCTGGAGTTTTAAAGCTCATTAAAAAGTGTCCTGACTGCTATGTGGATAGGCTGTGTGCCTGGCTAATTCAGTTGCCTGTGCAGATAAGATGGTTCCTTGACCTTCCTTGGACAGCTGTGTTATTGCTTGCTGTTGCTGTTACAAGACTCTGCAATGGGAGGAAGTTTATGCTACCAATTTAGGAAAGATGGCTTCTCTGATCCATTTCTTTCCCATTTACCACATAGACTATTCCACATGGTAACTCATACCCTCCAGATCCACGTCAGTACACATAGTACGATCTCATAGCTTAGAAGTCCTAGAGTGTCTCTGGGTGTCCATGACTCCCCTGCCCATCTTGGGCTCATTGTGGAGGGAGCCCAGTTGCCCAGTAGTCTGGAAGCTGTAGAAACTTTAACAGCTACAACAAAAGGTCTCTGAGAGGAGTGAATGTATGCCACAGGCTTACTGGGTGGGGTTCATCTTACCAAATGCAGACAATTCCTCGTCTGGTCTTCATTTATTGTGTATGAAGGAAAATAAGCGTTTCCAGGGCTTGTTTTTTTTTTTTTTTTTCTTTTTGCAGCACAATTTATCTCATCCCAATGTCACTAAAATAAACCAGATGAATCACTCCCTAAATGCCTGTTTTCTCCATTCATTTTAAAGGAGGCCTGAGATGACTCTTTCGGCTCTAAATGTCTGTGCTGCAGCTGACTAAAGCTGGTTGTAATGGGTTGCCTTTTATTTTAATGGCAGCAGGCCAAGATAGAACTTGCATTGCTTGGGGGAACTGGTTTAACTTTCCCAGCTTTTTGCCCCTGGTTTTCTCAGAGGGACTGGAAATGGAGCAGGAATGCACAGAGTTGTGCCAGCTGAAAGTTATTTTTCCTGGTTAACAGTTCTTTATTGTGTAGTGATTGTTCCAGAATAAAGTGTCAAATTCATCCATGCCTAAAGTCTTCAGTATTTTAACCTGTCTTCCTGGGTTGAGTTTCTTGAGTGTTAGGAAAGTAGACTTCACACAGTCAGATGTACAGTAGGTATTTTTGGAAAAGATGCTACTGGCTGATCATCTCTGTTTCCATGATTTGAACAGCTACACTGTGCCCTGGCTAATTTCTGAAGTATTGGATTTCACTTCCTGAAGACGTCTTGTGTATTTTCTTCTGTTTACTTAGACAAGTGCTGATAGCTCTTCACTTCTTAATTTTTGGAAACAATGCGCTAGATGAATGGAAGTAGATATCTAAGAATCAAGCTGTTGGAGTCTATTTACCTTGTTCTGTAGGGTGGGGATATGGGAAACCAGATAAATGGGATGGACAGGGTATGGGAGGTAGCTACAGCAGAAAACATCCCACTCACTTTTTCCCCACAAGACGTACCTGCTGAATTTATTTTCTTTGAGCCTGTGTGATCACCCACAATAGCATACCCTGTGTGGGTTTCAGCATTTTACAAGTGAGCATTAACTGCAATTACTCCTGTAGAAGCTGTGTGCGTCAGGAAGAGACCTGTTGTCACAGGGCTTAAGAGAGGAAGGGATGTCTTCCAGTTGCTGGTGGTAAGGTATGGGTATCTCTGATACTCAGCATGGTATTTCATACTTGAACCCTTAACGTCCTCATCAGGTTTCTTACAATTGCAGAACAGATGTTTTGAGACTGTCAAAATTAATTTGTGTACTGTGGAATGTATTTTTGCAGTTTCAGTTGACTATATAGTGTGTGCAGGACATCATTCTACCTACACATTGTCATTGCAGTGACTGGATAGACTCAGGAAGAAACCCATTGTTGGGCGGTAGTAGAGGCACAGAAGTTCCCTGCGGGAAGAAGATGCGGTGATGACAATTTCAATTACGTGTGTCATGCTAAATCTCAGACTATCATGTGTGTTTCTGAAGCCTTGGCTCCTGCAGCCAGATGTTAGATTCCATATTTAAGATGGAAAGTTTCAAGCACTTGTATTTGCAGAAAGTGTAAACCTGAAAGATTGAAGCAGAAGGCAACAAAGCCATAAATATATATTAAAAATCTCTCTGCTTCTCTAACAGTCTTGGGATTTTTAGTTAAGTTCATTGCTTTTGAATGTAATGATTGGCAGTATCAGTATCTGTTGTTTTGCTTTCTTTCCTTTCCATTGCCATTCAGGACTTCAAGTAACACAATAACTTATAAGTACCCCATATTTATTTTGAAATTATGTAATTTGGTCATCTGGTGTTAGATTACTCCAACAGTTTTCAGAGAGGGAGTTGAACATAGTTACTTATTACAGCTGATTTTTAGGAGCTTTGAACTTGTTCCAGTTCAAGGCAGAAGTTAGTAGGAATTAGGGCTGTGGCAATAGGAGCATGGAAAACTCCACGTTGAAATAGCTTTTTAATCGATCTTTTAAAAATGTTTTCAATTTTAGTTTCCCATGGAACCTTAATAACCAAGTTAAGCCTTTTCTTCCATGATGTCCTACTGAGTTATTGTGGTGATACAGGGAAGTCTCTACAAGCAGATTGTATAACAGACTTTCAGGGACTTTGCTACATGCCTTTTGAAAACAGTATCTGAGTATGAGCACCCTGATCTGAGCTCCCTTTTATGAAAAGTTTACATCTAGTTTTGAGACCTAAACATTAGAACTGTATGTTTAGACATGAAATACTGTATTTTCACTATATAGGATTCACCCAAGGGTGTGTCATACCCTTGAGAATCCAGTAACCACGTCAAAGTCTCACTGGTACTTAGAATACTGGGTTTGCTACATGCCTGTTTGAACTCCTCTGTTCTGCCAGATAGAGGAATTTGATATGCTTCTGCTTGCTCTTTCTGCATTCCTTTATTAACAGAGTAGCATTGGGTATACACATGAAAATGTATTTTCAACTTACTTCTGTGAAGAAGGGCTTAAATTAAAGGGATATTTCATGACAGGACTGAGGAAAGTGTGACTTTTCCAAATCTTAAAGCTTGGAAAATTCAGATTTGTATGTGCTAGAGTTAGCCAACTTATTGTTAAATCAAAATATTATGTAACAAGAATTTCTGGTTATTAAACAATCTTCCTGTCTTTTCTCTTCTACTTGCTTTTTGTGCTGAGTTCTTTATGTAAACTCCATGTTGAAATAGCTTTTTAATCAATCTTTTAAAGATGTTTTCAATTTTACTTTTCCATGGTTCCTTTTTCAAGTATGGAATGTTAGTATTCCAGCTGTAGAGTCTGATGACAGTGTCAGTGGTTGTCACCTTTTGAGTCAGTTGAAAGACTTGACAAAAGATTCAAGAAGCAAAAGAGCCTCAAAAGTTGCATTTTTTTAATTGAATGTGTATTCACAAGTGTGTTATCTTTGTTTTCTCTTTCAGTCCCTGGCTTGAGCCAAATAACTAGCTACTGTAAATTGATGTTAACTATATCAGAAGATTCTGTTTGGAAGTAAGAAATTTGGAGGACTGTATAATAACAGCAGTATAGCAGAGACCTCTTGTATGTATTTGAACCTAGTGGTCAGCTATTGCTTGATGCTGCCACTTTTTGATGGTGAAGATCTGATGTAATCTTCCAAGTGACTTACACAATCAGCAGTGCAGAGGTGTGAGGGGAACTGTAGCTGGCAGCAGACAGAAAAAAATTCTGAAAATGGAACTTTTAGAAAAATATCTCTTCTACATACTGCTGTTCTTCCATAGCCATTAAAGTGAGTTAATAAGGAGGTAAATATCTGTCATTAATACTTTTGCCACCCTTGCTTCTGCTAACTTTTGAGTTATTGTTGTTTTTCAGACTGGGAAAATGGCAAGGTGAATTTGAAAAGTTGACAAGAACTATCGGCTACTGTGCTGATAAAGGAAAGTGAGGTATGTTGGGCTGGCATAACAACAAATGCTACGTCTGAAATATTTAGGGACTGAAGTTTAGAAATGATCTGTTTCTGTACCCATACATTATAGTTCATACCAGGCAGTTTGTATCAGTATGTGAATGCCATTCTTAGCAGTAACTTAAAAAAGCCACCTGGTTTCACTCTGTCCCTATTCTCCCATGACATTACCTTTCTTTAGTTCTGGCAATCACATGAAAGTACTATGTCTTACCACAAAGATATTCACACAGCAATCACATTATGACTCCATCTTACCTAGAAATACTTAAATTAGCCTTAATTAATTAGCACCAGTCAGATACTGCTATCAGAATACATTCAGCAGCAAAGAATTCAGCACATTCACTTAATTCACTTAATTAGCTTCTCAGGCAGGCTTTGCAGTTTGCACCAAGTTCTGTAGCTTCAGTGCTAGATTGCTTGCAGTCTGCATGTTTGGGCATCCTTTCATAAGATACAGTCACACCTTGATGGAAATGGAGGCATGCCCTGTTAGACTATACAGCAGCAAGCAGAATGGGCTCCTTTCATGGTTACAGTCTCACTCTAACTTGGAGATACTTAATATAGCTGACATGTTTTGTGATTTTTTGTGTCTGGAATTTTATGGTAGGAAGAGTGATTTTATGGAAGAAAGTCCAAGTTCCAATGGCATAAAACTAGATATACTTGAACACTGAAGTTAATTTTTGAATGTGTCAGCAAAGCAATACCACTTATATTAGTGGTTAGAAAGAGCAGGCTGGCGCTGTTTTGAGGTACATGTCCAGGACTGTTGACTGCTGCAAAATTAATAAGCTTTTAGCTATACAGCTGTGGCACTTGTTGACTTTCTTGCCATTAGCATTGTACTTTCTAAAGAAATCTGGCTGTAACATTTGTTGCCTTGGAGTAGTGAAGATACTTGTGTTCAGGAAGGAATCACTAAATGAACAGTATTGAAAAGCTATCAACCAAAAGTTTAATAGCTGCTTAAGGCGCATGACAAATAATTGGCAGGGATGACCTTATGAAATTGGAAAGTCTCTTGCTGATGTCTACACTCAACCCTGTTTTCTGAACTGAGTGCATTTAGTTAACCAAGGAATTTTTGAGGATACCCCCAAGCACTGTTGAGAATTTCATACTGAACAATCACAGATGAACTAGAAATATCCATGTGTTATGATAAAGCATAAGATGCAAAAAGTGTTGAGTGCCAGTAGTTTATGAGCCAGAACATTTATAAGTTGCTGTTCCAAAGTAAACTAATAGCAGCTTAATAATATTGGAGCTGTTTTTCTTAGATCTGATACTCAATTTCACCACCTTACTTGGATCCACGAGTTACTTGGATCCATGAGTTAATGACATTAGCCACAGCAACATTTGCTTAGAAAATATTTTCTAAAAGAAGTTTAAGGGGAAAGACCCTAGATCACGTATGCTCTAAACTCAAAGACTTGGGATGAGATACTTCTCATATAATTTTAGCCAATTGGAGGATACAAGTTAGTTATCTAGGCTCTCTGTATTGCAAATAATGTAAAGTGGGCTGAATCACCCTCCAGAGGTGTCATTCCTCATAGACCCCTATTTTAGGATGGGAAGAATTTTCCCACTGAAGCCTCAGAACCCCTCCCTTCAGTACAGGGTGCCTACAGATGTAGCTAGAACAGTCACTAAACTTCCATGTGGCTAGACAGATACTTCAGTACAGATGAATGCCACCCCTAGTAGTTTAATTAGTATTTTTTTTTTTTTTTTTACTGTAAGAAATCCTAAGTTGTAGCCACCACAGGAATTTCAGTGTCTTCTCTCAGAAAAGGGAGATGTTCTATTTTTTAGGGCAAATTTTTACAATTTGTTTAAATATAGTTTTTTTGAATATATCTATAGGATATATGCAGTGGGAATGGTAAGACTTTACATTAGGCATAATGTGGAATATAGAAGGGGAGAGGTCTAATATTCCATTGGATGTTTTTTTCATCCAATTTTGCTCTATGTTCTATCAGTTAAAACAGTTCCCTAGGGATTTTTTCCTAAGTGAATGGGCTAGATTATCAGATCACTTTATACTTTGACTTCCTCTCCCACTTCTGATCCCAATTTAATAACATATTCCCTTTTCTTGGCCTGCCACCACTTAGGGCTTCTGCGTGGATGGGAGGACTGATGACCTGTGTTTGTTCTGTTAGTTTCACTGGGCAACACAAAACCAGGTACGTGGAGTTAAGTTTTGGTCCTACTGAACCCTGTAGCCATGGATTTTAGTGGTATCAGGGTTTCACTTGTGGTGTGTTTACGGCCATGCTGAGCTTTCTTTTCTCTGCACTTCTGCCCTGATGTGTTGTTTTATTTTTTTGGTGAACAAGAAGACATGGTTACCCCTTTGCTTAGGCCAATAAATCTGAATAGCGATTTGTTCTGATTGGAGTTAAAGCACCGCTTGAGGTTACTGCTGTAATATGTAATGATACGGTCTAACAAAGTACCAGCCTAGGGTTATCTACTGTACCATGTTTCTCACATACGACAGGAGTCTGGAGGCAACAGATGGTTGTTCTGACAGGTGATTTGACATCAAACTATAAAACTGTCATTCTGGCCTTACTTGACCACAGAACTAATTGAGCAGATACGATTTTCCTTGCCATTAATTCACTAAAACTGTGAACACTGTTGGAGGGCCATTGTCAGCTTAAATCAAATATGTCAGAATATTTTACTTGCCACTGTAACTGTCTGGTGGTGCTTTTACTGGGGGAGTTAAAAGAGCTTTAACCCCCACTCCCCTCCCATTAGCACCTTCTGGTGTGGTATGTAGTCCTTGTCACACGGTGGGACACTGTCATGTGGCTGCATGAAGCCTATCAATATGTGAAGCATGTGTATCCAGTACTGTTTATGAATAAAAACTGAAATGACTTACTGAGACTGGGAGATTGGAGTGTGTGGGCAAAGGCTGGGGGGAGAAGGAAAAATAAAACCAGTTGTTAAGTTGTTCAGGTAATAGTGTTTTCATTATATGCAGGAAAAAGTGAAGAATTAAATATACAAAATGAAGCCTCATGCTTGGAAGCTGTGCTCCGCAGGCAGAACTCTGTTGACTTAACCAGATGAAATTCCTGTGGAAAGCCTTCTCCTTTGCCAGTCGAGTAAGTCTAATAATCTTTCAGGCTAAAACAAACTTTTAAGGATTTGTAACAACAACTTGCTATGGCACTACAGAGACAACAGTGTGTCTATGAATTGAAGCTAGTCATCTGACAGTGCCCAGTGTCTGACCTACTTTCTATTTACACTCAATAAGGAACCACAAGAAGCAAATTTGGGGATGAGAGAAGAGGGAGTTGGAGGGGCAGACGAGAGAGACATAAAGTTAAATAACTTTCATGTGCTTTGCATCTACTATTTTTTATCCAAGAGAAAACATGAATAAGGGGATATGATGAAAGAATACTACTGTCTGATGAAATGTCAGTCCAGAGGAGTGATCCCTTTCTCTTGCCTATCATCAGTGGCTGGTGTGGGGATTGCTGTGTCTGAAGAGTCATTGCAAGGATCTCACTGCTTTCTACCTAAGGTGGTTGCAAAAAATAGTCTGTCTTCTCTGAAAAGCTTCTTTCTTAGGTGGTTATGTTTCCCTTGCCAAATGTCGCTGTCCCCAAAACAAGAATGGCATAATGTGGGTCAGCATGCCAGTCATCCCAGTCAACAGTTTGGTTCACAAGGTGGGTTTTGTTTATCTGCCAGGTGGCAAGGTGGAGTAGCTAAGGCATACCGTGCCACACTGCTCTGTGCAGCTGAGTGTTGCCTTTTTGGTCTCATTGATCCTGTAGCTGACTCTTGAGCCTATGTAGTGTGAACTACTAAGCCACGTTCTACAGTTAGCAGTTCTAACAAAATCTTATTGGATGTGGATTTGGAACATTTGGGATATAAAAGGTGCTGATCGGTGGATTCTTGAAATCCCTGCTCTTTCGCACTGTGGCAGAATATCTGCTCTACTCAGAAGCAGGAAGCGCTAGACACTTTCTTTTCGTATTGAATTGAAAACTCAAGCCACTTTTACTTAATAACTGTGCCCTTTTCCTGTGCTCTGAAATTACTTATGAGAAATATCCATGGCTTCTTGTTAAACCTGCTGCAAAAATTATTAAAAATCTTACTGAGGCTTGGAAGTTTACTATTAATACTAAAGCAGCCTAGTTTGCAGCTCTGCCAACACAATGTACATCCTGATCTGCCCTGGCTTCTGACATTCGGGAAAATGATTAACTTGTAAACTTGTATGGTTTTCCTCATGAATGAATTCTGCAAGAGATACATGTGTAAGTACAGCTTCAGTGCGTAGTCAAGGCAAATATGCAAACGTTCAAAAGCACCATTGTGTTCTCCAAAATATTTACAGGTCAGATAAATAAAGTTATGAAAAACGTAGATTCCAGAAGACCTGTGCATGAAGGCAGCCCTTGAAGTCTGTGTGGGCTGTGCGCTTGCATCTGGCGCAGTACATAGCCCTCAGTTATGAAATAATTAAGCAATAAGACACAGTGACCATGTGAACACACTAATTAGTACACTCAGCAGTGCATATGTGATGACTGACCTCTTGATCAACGTGCCAGAGCTAAAGGTGTGAGCTGTGCCAGTCATCTAAGGCGCAGAAGTTCTAGAGCGGCAGCTGGAGTGGCTCGTGTTCTCTCTGGATTTCCCAGGGGAAAATGTTTGCGCACTGGGAGAGCTGGAGTGCCGCCCACGCTCCCTTCCCCTGAGGGGTGCTGTGCACTGCCTTGTCTCTACCATCCCTTCGTCTTCCTTCCCCACCTACCAATGGAAACACTGACTTTGTTGGGAAATGTGGAGGCACTGTGGTTCTCAGCAGCTGTTCCTATAGTAAGATAAAGCCTGGCGTATTACAGATCAGGTTTTAACTGACAGTGTTTTTCTTTCTTTGAAGCATTCTCTTGCTTTGCTATTTGTACTGCTGTTGTACCTTAAGTACAAGAGAAGTGGTAACCACGGCTTTGCTACCTTTCACAGCTTGGACAGTAAAGTGCTTGATAATATGGCAGCTTTCACGAAATCTTTAAAAACCTGAACCTGAGGCTGGGCTATAGGAAGTCTAAAGAGGTAAGAATGGGCAGTGGGACAGGGCAAGCTGGGAGAGATGGAGAATTCCACCTTGCAGAACACCTAAATCATCTGAAGCCATTAGCATTTAAAGGTGTTTATAAGGCCTTTCTATAATTAGTTGCTTTTAGACTAGCCTACAGCTGTTACACTGTAAATAGGACTGATGTGCTGGCTAGCAGTCTTGGGAGCCAAAGAACGTCTGGATGTGGGGACAAGTGCTTCCTCTAGTGACTAGAGGTTCTCGAGGGCTGAAGGCATAGCATGGGTGAAACATTCGAGTAGAACAGGTAGTGTTGTATTCTATACTGTAGCTTTCCTTATGGGTCAAGATAAGCTGCTTTCGTTAGGTGACATCTCTTTGTTTTCTTTTTCAGTTAAGGCTAGGCTGATGTGAAAAATGGACTGAAACTTTGTATACTAGTTGCAGATCTTTAAGCAGCTAATGCTACCTTAGACAGCTAATGGTGATACTAACACTTCTGCAGTGGGAAAGAAGGCAGAGTCAGAGGTTGATTCTGCTTCATTTGCATCTATCAGTTAAATGTCTTTGCACAGCAGATAATTTACATCTTTTTTCATGACGTTAACTGTGCACTGCAGATGTAGAATCTCTGCCATAAGTGACTGGGAAGTGTCTCCAAGGCTGTCCTATTGAAGCTTGAGTTAATGAATACAAACTGTAAGGGTCTGACCCTGCCTCTGCACTTTTCCTGGTCAGAACCATGGCAATCTATACCCACATTTTGCTGGTTTATATGATGAACAAAGTGTAAGAAACTGATGCGTTATATTTTTAGCTATCTTGTGGCCCTAGACTTGTACAAGAAAGACTGGCTTTTTTTTTTTTTTTCATTTGTATTCATATTGTTATGCCTTGAGTTCATCCTAGTGCCTTGATTCAACCCAGCAAACTCCTACTTGGCATATTGTTGATTTCTGAACTAGCAGCATCACACGGACCTGCAGAGTTTTGTTAGCAAACATGGAACACTGACAGATTAGGACCCTCCTTCTGCTTTCCTAACAGAAGGCCTCCTTATTAATGTGTTAAAAATGTCTTTTAAAAATGTAAAGAAAACAAAGTAACCAAGGACCCAGCTTTTTTAGAAATTACCTGAAAAGCAATAGCAAAGGGGAGGTCCCCGCTTGCACTAAAAGCATAGGCTCAGTCACTTACAGGCAATCTCTGTGGTAGTAATGGATAGTCTTTACAGGCAGGAGTGGAAGTAGCGGGAGCCAGGCTATGGAATTTCTGGGCGTTGGTCTTTCCACTAACTGGTGACGTGTGAGAAACACCTGGCAAAATCCCAACAGGGAGAGCTCATAGCCTCTTTTCATTTACCCTATTTCTCCTTTCTTATGTAGGGTTGAATGAGGAAGATCTGATCTCTGACTTTGCCCTGCTTTTCCCTTGGTGGGAGGAAAGCAGTAAACAGTAGCTACCTAAAGGAACAGCGTTTCACTATTCTTTTTAATCTGGGTTTGCAGATTAGTCTAACTCAAACCACAAAAGAAAACAAAGATACACTGCCTGATGAAAGTGACCAATATTGACTTCTATACATACCATATCTATGCAGATATTTCCCTGTGTTTGCCGATTCATACAAATGCTACTCCATAGCCACAGAGATCTCAAACAATACCCCAAATGTGCTAACCAAGCAAGCAGCAGCTTGCCAGCTAAACCTGCTGAAGTCTCATGCCAATCAGTAGGGGTTGGCTGCTAACATGTCGTTTGCACTGTTCCTCAGCTAAGGTACTGAAGATCATCATTTAGCGCAAACCTGAGTGTTGGCAGACAGACAAAATGATACTAAGAGCTGGCCTTGCCAAACTAAGATGGGCTTGCAGAAAGGCCTTTTTATAAAACCCGTCTAATGTGTATGGTCTCTTTGTCATCATTGGGGTATTCAGAATGAACATTCTGATGAAGGTCTGGAAGAAAATTATCTACAATGGACTCTTATTTTTTTAAGTATATCTTCTGGCCCACAGGGAGCCCAGCTGTGTATACGAGTGTCCAGAAACTGCTGCCAAGGTTTTGTTGGTCTAATCTAAGAAAAAGGAGCATTGGGTCAAACACTTGTATTGCAGCCCTGTAGGGAAGATATTTATGAAGGCTTTATGTAAGATGTTTTATGCACAGTTTCTGTTTTTCTAGAGTAGAATTTAAAATAATTTGAAACTTTTCTATAAGTATTGTAAGAAAATACAGCATATAATTTAAAAAACAACACTTCACAGTGATAGGAAAACTTCTAGGCATATGATGAGGCTTAACTTCAGAATCTAGTACTTTATGATGATCTTGATTTAGAAACTGTTTCTCAGCAATACAGAACGCTTGCTGACTGTGGTATAACCTAATGACATAGGTTGTCCCTTCACACTTGACTCCTGTTGGTGCAGATGCCTCTTGTGCAGCTTGACAGAGAGTGACTGAATCAGCATCAGTACACTGTATACATTCTTTCACACTTAAACACTCTTTCACCATATAATTCTATACTGGCTTTTATGTCAGTATGTTAAGCCATATGATGATAAGCAGGCTTAAAGCATTGATACTTCACCACTTCACAACTAGCAGTGTTATGATTAAACTGGCTGCATGTAATGTTGGTGGCCAGGGAAGGAGCAGCAAAAAGCCTGTCAGTAAACAAACTTTATTAATAGAAATCTTATCACAAATGTCAACATATAAAAGCAAATGTGACATTAAAATGCATGTGTTAATTTCCAAGGATTAGTTAAAACTTTTTATAGTTCAGACAATATCAAATTTTGAGGAGCAGCAACAACTAATAATGCTGTTTAGTTGTCATTTCCAACCATTTAATACATGTTTCTGAAACTAAATGATTTCCATGGTTGCTGCACAGACTGACTTTGGTGCATGAATGACACATACAACCACCTGCACTATGCAGAAGTATCTCCATGCATCGTGATGATCTCAGCTTTATTGCTGTCTTCTAAATGTGCAGCACTCCCAGTGATGTTGTTGGCATTCCACGTGTAGAGGACAAGGATGGACTAGTTGAGCAGTGGACTGATGTGAGAGACCCACTGCAGGTTTCCTTCATGGATTCTGAGTTGGTCATTTAGCCATTGAAACTTCACTCACTTGTGTCAAAGTGAATTATGTCCCTGACTTAAATGGAGTGGGAAGTCTCCATGTTTGTGCCTATGCTGTGCCTGAGTGTGCTGTGCTACCGAGAAACCTAAAGCTGGTTTGATCTGTCACCCATTTCTGTGAAGCCACTAGATACCTCTTTGCTAAGTGTGTGTGGGTCTCTTAGGCTGCCTAAGAATCCCATCATCTGCTTTTGTGATGGATGATATCTGAACTCGCCTAAGTGCTTAGCAGCTGTAGTGCAAGAAGGGTAGGTGGGGTAAATCTTGGTGGCCAGCTAAGTGCAGCATAGTCACCGTGCCCATATGGTCTGCACACGTGTACGCTTGGACCCATGTTAAGGGGAAAGTAGATCTGAGATTTCTTTTCCAGTCTTCCGTGTATCTACCTCATGTATGTAACTGAATTTAAAAGTTAAACTAAAGCAGAGTTTTGAACTCAAATTGTTGTGTAGGTGTGATGTCTGTACTTCAATTCCACATCTTCAAAAATGGATGAAATAGGACATTGCTGCTATTTCAGTAGTACTACTGTGTATTAAAATGAAAGGCTGAAGTACTTGAGTACTACAGTGACTGGGGTCATGAAAGTATCATACACGGTTGCGTTGTAGTTTTGCTTCTTGTTTCTATAGCAACATTCAGCCAAGAATCTCAAGGCTCTTTACAAGTATTCATGAATTAAACCTATGAGGTAAGAGATGGTGATTATTCTTGTTTACAAATAAGGAAATGCAGAGGTTAAACTACTTGATCAAGGTCACACAACAAATCTGTATCCAAGCCAGGAATAAAAGCCAACTCTGTAGTCTGTGCTTTAGTCACCAGGCTGATATTCTCTATTGGAAGGGCTGCACAGAGCTGAGAGGAAAGCCTTGTACAAAGTCTACTGATTTGGTCATTCAAAATGTACATTCCAGCTCAGATTGCCTCACTGAAGTGACCTTATATTTTTATCTCTTTGTCTGTCTAAACTTTGCCCTTGTGAAAACATCATTATATCCAGTCAAAGCAGGAGTAACATGATTTTGGCAAGAGTTTTGCAAATCTCTGACAAAGCAAAATTGAAGCCTCTGCTAAAAAAGTATGGCAATCTTTGCACGTATGATGGCTAATCCTTTAATGGCAATTAGATAAACAGATCCAGTACATTCCTGTTTCATTTCAGTGGCTACATAAACCAAAGAAAGCAAACATATTTATGGGAAGAACAATTAGGAATTTTCTCTGGAGTTACCACAGTGATTGTGCATTGTATGATAAATATATGGGGACTGCTGTGAGACAAAAGAAAAAAAAAAAAAAAAGAAATGCCCACTCTCCTGTGTTTCTTTTTAAACCACAAGAAGGGAAAACCTGTAAACTCTTAAACTTTTTTGGTATCCAGTCTCTGCTCCTCCTTTTGTGCTTCATGCTTGCCAGCACCAGCATATTGTAAGTGGAGTATTAGAGGGCAAAAAGACACACCTTTGCAACCCCGTCATTCCATTGGGTTGCTGTCTGTAGAGTGAATGAGTGGAAAGTATGCTCTATTAGAGCAAATATGCTCTAAGGGGATGTTATTTCTAGTCTGGGATGAATAGTATAAAATGCTTTCTTGCTTCCTGACCTGTTAGGAATACAGATGTCTGACCTAAGGCATGCTTCTTTTCTTTCTTCTAGATACCATTACTTACACTTAGTACATGGCTATTGGTCTGATTTTTAGCTATATCCTTGCGGTCATGCTCTATTTTGTCTGGCTGGCTGCAACTGAGAATTTTACACTGCTTGGAGAACAGGTTTGCTGCTGCTTTTTCAAGATCATTGACTGCTATGGCTGTATTACAGTTCTGCTGAAGAACACATCAGATAGGTGAATGGCAGTAATTTAGTGAGGAAAAGTCTTGTGAGAGCTGAGGATCATGTTTAGCAAATCTGATTTAAAAAGTTTACAGAAGTGCTTAGCAGAAATGAGGCTTATTGGATCAGACTTATTGCTTAAACGGGACAAAGCAGGGATGGAATAAGGACAGGAATGGGGAGGATCAGCAGTGCTGCCCTGAAAGATAAGCACCCCTGGAACTACATAGTCATGTATATCCCAATTTGAATGAAATTCTCTCAGCTTTTGAGAAGTTCCACTTAAATGAGCATTAAAATCAGTGAAACAGTGAAAGGATAAAGTGTAAGTGTCACATAAGGTCTGATAATCAATCTGCATTTTGATCACTGTGTCGAGTGACAGCTGCACCTCAGCTGCCACTGTTCCCTCTGAGCTGGGCTGTCAGAGATGGTGATAACTGGAGATCTTGGTCAGTGTCAGTTTGCAGTGTTACTTCCCAAATTGTTTGGTTTATTTCTCAAACTTTTTACCAGCCTTTATCTGAAAATTTTATAGCAGTCAGACTTGCTTGTGAATTTGTATACAGCCAATCCGCTCTGTATTACCAGTCCTCACCTTGCATTAAAAAGGAACGCTTGAAAGTACAGTATCTCTGTTCGATAGGTACAGGGCCACATTTGTCAGCTGATTTACATTAGCTGTGGATACATGTATATTTATGTTTTGCAGGTCAGAGAAAATTTAATGGGAGCAATGTAGCAATAGAACCCAGATGAAGCTTTGACTCTCTACTTGCCAATCTCAGGCTTAGGTCATTAGTTCTTTCTTTTCAAAAACAATAGATCTTTACAGTTGGAGCAATAAACATTTAAGCAGGAGTACTTCAAAGAAATAAAATTACTGTTTTTGTGTTAAAATAATCCAGTGATCTTTAAATGCATTAAATTTTTTTAGAGAAGATAGCTACTTCTGTGTATATATATAGTTTAGCTTTGGTTCCACAGATTAGAGATGACACAACCCACTGTAATGAGATCTGTGGGGAAGCCCACCATTAGGTCTTTCACCTGCTGTCCTGCTGCTTATGAAGGAAGAAAATTCTAGTTGCTGTGGTGTCAGCATGTTGCAGCTCAGTGGAAGATGTGCAGTTCAGGAAGCACTGAGTGGAGGCACTTTGTTCTGCTGAACTCACTGGGTCCATGATCCACAGGGTGATAGGTTTCACTCCCTGAGAAATGCAAGTGCTCAGCATTCCCCAGACTAACCTGAAATTTCTCCTAACATTAGGAAAGGCTTAATGGTGGAGTAAAATGAATCAAAGAAACTCTTAGTTGCATGTGGAAACAGAAGAATACATGACAAAGGCAGGACTCTAATAGTTAACTACATGCCAGTGTCAAGTCATGGTCTTCTGTGTCTAGCCAGCCCGCAGAGTTGGTAAGTCTAGTGGAGAGAAAGGTTTCACAGAATATACAGCTGGGGTCCTGGTGACTGGTCTCTGAGGTGTTCTCTGAAATGTCAGTTGAGTGACCCCCCATCTCAACTATATGTTGGCAGAAGCTTCCACTTCTGAACTCTAACAGTCACAGAAGATCCTAGTCAGGGTAAACGCACCCATATTATATTTCTGCAGCCTTTCTGCAGCCTTTTCTGGAGCCTTTCTGATGATCAACCAAACGAAGGAATTAAACTTATGTTGCTATTTATGAAATACAGGCTATCACAATATAACTTTCTGATGCTGTATTGTGTCAGTGTCTTTTCTCAGGTGACAAATGATAACATGTGAGGAAATGGTCTCAAGTTGTGCATGGTGAGGTTTAGATTGGACATTAGGAATAATTTTTTCACAGAGAGGGTGGTCAAGCGTTGAAATGGGCTGCCCATGGAAGTGGTGGAGTCCTCATCCATGGAGGTATTTAAGACATGCATGGAAGTGCCACTAAGAGATGGGGCTTAGTGATAGGACTCATTAAGTCAGGTTGATTGTTGGACTTGATCATGAAGGTCTTGTCTAGCCTAGATGATTCTATGATTCCGTGGCTCTATTATAGCCAAAAGTGCTTTTCTGAAATGCATCCCTGAAGCTAAATGTCTCTCAAACAAGTATAGGAGCCAGGTCATTGATAAATTGGGTCCTTTCTTCCTGTTCAGATTTGTGTTTCTCTGGATTGATTTGTGAGATAACTCTGAATTATCATAGCAGCTTTAGTGCAAAACTTTTATCCTATATCTGTACAGAGTAGTTGTAAAACTATTAGTGATAAGGAACACAAGCTTATCTCAGCTTTATGTAGAGACTAAACCTTGTAAGTAAGAAGACGAACTTGTGAACAGTGGTGATTTTGGAATATAACACAGAATCCCAGCTGCCCATGGTTTGTAATGTTATTTTTTCTGTTCCGGTAGAGCAGAGAGTTCAGTGGACTAATAGAACTTTTCTATAAGATGAAGATTCTCATCTTTCTCACATCTGGTAATACCTCCACACATAGTCTTATTTAAATGAACCTGAGAGACTTGCCTGAAGCAAAATACTGCTCAGACAACATGTGGCCTTTAGAGAGAAACTAACTGAAGAAATTCTACACTCAGGCTGTCACTCACTCAGTTGTTGACACAACTGTTTGGGGATTGTGAACTGGATCAGGGAACCAGATAAGGTTAAAAATATTGCAAACAAAAAAGAGGCAGGAGAAGGTACCAGCTTACTTCTGGGGAAAGGGGGAGGTTTTGTACTTCTTCCCTGATCTGAGCTGTGCTTTGCACTGGCTCTCTTCCTGTCCTGGACAATGGCTTCAATATTTGTCAGACCCTTCTGAGAGCTGATATGGCTCATTACACAGAACAGCAGCAAACTATTAACACTATTTTTCCTCCTGCCATTTTAGCATGTTAAAGTAGCTCAAAGTAGGGTCTGGTGAGTACCAGAGCTAGTAGGAGATAAACAGTAGAAGCATGATCTCCTGCTTATAGGTTCAGGGAGCTATTAGTTTAGTTTACTGCACCTCTGGAAACCCTGTGCAAATAATTGTGTCACTACATGTGAGGTAGGAGAGAGCTCTAGTGCTGAGCAAAACAAGTGACTGAAAGAAGGGGAAGAGAAAAATTCTGTTGCCAAAACCCCCTGTATCATAAACTGAGGTATCAGCATGAGACAGAAAGGCAGCCCTTGTCTTCCTGTATCAGAGTGTACAGATCAGGAGATAAGGGTTTGGAGAAGACTTAGGGAAATCAGAAGTGCCGTATTTGGAACTAGTTGTAGGACTTTGAAAGAAATGTAGAGTTAAGTATGAAATAACAAATGGAGATTGCAAAGTAAATGGAGATTTTTCCCTTTAAAAACAAAGATTATCAGTAGAAAGATAAAATTCAGATTTGCTTATGGAATGATTCTTTATCTTATCACTGCCTAGGAAATCATTCATTTCTGATTTCAGTAACAAATTCCAGATAACATCACAAACTGGTGACCAGACAGCCTGTGCTGGTTTTCAGTATACGCATTCTGCATGTAGATCTTGTCCTTCTAGCTCTGATGATCTTTCTTCGCCCCCTAGGGACCATCACCAATGGACCAGCTGCATGATTTAAATTCATAGTACTTCAGCAAACTTAGTTTCTTTCCTGTTACAATGATGTCTTTTTAATTATGGGAGGCAAACTACCCACAGTACACTGAACTGAGTCAGGAGTGTGTGGATGCAACTAGGACTTTTTCAGTCCCGCAGATGTAGCACATTGTCAGTAAGATGAAAGCATTAAACTCTAAGGTTAACAGAGACCAGTTTGAGTTAGTAACTAAAATGCTAAGGCTAGCTTATGTCTGCCTAGTGCTGTTCAAAGTGAACATGTAGCTTTAATCTGGTTCTCAAGGACAGAGTAGTTAAGCTAACTACTGCCTCTGCAATTGCCACAGCCCATTTATGATCAGTATTTGTACTGGTGATTTCATTTAAGAAGTTAAAGACTGGACATGTCTGAAGGAGACATTCAACTTGATTTGAGGATAGAGGACATAATTCACCAGTTAGCTGTGTTTCCCATAATGTTAATTTCTGATTATTTGCAAAGCACAGTAAAGACAAACGCTAAAATATGACCCACCATGGTTGCATAAAAGTACATTGGTACACAGAAATTCACCACAAGGACATGCTTTGATGAGACAGTATGTTGATAGCAACACAGCCTTATGGGAGCGTCCACCCTTGCCGGTGGTGCTAAAAAGCCGGCTTGAGTGAAGGCATAGAATCATGGAATCATAGAATGGCTTGGGTTGAAAGGGACCTTAAAGATCTTAAAGGACCATAATTCCTAACGCAGACCAGCTCCTTAATGTGTTGCTCGGTGTAACCCCACAAAGAGTTGCACCGGCACAACCAAAGAGGGGCAGAGCTAGAAGGAACAGCTGTGTGTGCTCAGTTGTGCCTCTGAAGGTCTTTTGTCACCAGCCTACAGCCAGAGAACTATGAAAGTAACTTCTTTATCCACCTTCAGCTCTCATCTAAATGGGTAAGCCACTTGTTCCTGCTCTTGTGCTGCAGTTGACTATTTTTTCAGTTGTGTTGTTGGAGTCTTTGTTACTGTAAATTGATCAGTGAAATGATTGAAGTTGAAAAGCCATTCCCAAGCCTTATTTTAAGTTCTCACAGTTCAACTGATATTGTGTTACATAACAATCCCACCTAGGTAGTTGCATAGCACAAATAAGAAAAACAGTTGCCCAAGGACAAAGGATGTCAGAAAACTCTTTCATTGTTTTGGTTGTGGATGAACATGTGAACAGAACCACATTTTAAATGCAAGGTGCAGTTTAAAACCAAGGTAGTTTATTAAAACAGTACAGTTTTGTGGGAAGGGTGATCTTTGATTTTACATCTTCCTCTGTAAGGAAGGTCTGAATCGGTCACTGATACTCACAGAGGGACGTATACTGGTTTGATCATAGAATGGCTTGGGTGTTCTCTGGTCATACAGATTGTTCAATTTCTTTCTTCCATGCTTAGTTAAAAGCATTGATTGTCTTGCTCGTAATTGCCCTTTTATAGCCCAGAAGATAATGCTGCTCTATGCTTGTTGTTGATCAGGTTCTCTTTTCTTTTGAATTGACAGGGTTCTGTTATGATGCACAACTTCCATTAATTAGATACAGGAAAAAACTGCTGTGATGGTGAGATTTTTAGTTACCTAAGATCTGAAAACAAGCCAAACTCATGGTGACACATCTTGGAAAGATTCCGAGTGAAAACTGTCCTGGAGAGAGCATATCCAGTGAACAAAATTACCCAGGGCAAGGCTTGTCAGTTACTGCAGACTGAGAAGAGGCAGTGTTGAAAAACAAATTGAACTTTGCTGTAGGAAGGAAATCATGCCAGGGTGCTCTGTGAAGAGACTGAGCACACGATGAGGGTGAGGACACCCCCAGAGATGTACTCCTCAGTGACACTTGAATGGGTCACTGAGGACAGAAGAATTTAAAAAGTCATGATTAATACTTGGTGTCTGTGACATGTCTTGCAGCAACAGAACATTCAAATCCTTTGCAGTGCTATCATTGTTAGTTTTAGGTCCCTTCAATCATTAACATCTGATAGATCACAGAGTCCAGATCTCCTTGCAGTTTCAACTGGTCATACAGATCTCAGTATTCTTCTTTACCTCAGTATTTTTTCCATTATCTAGTCTAATTTTAAAACTCCCGGTTAACACAACAGCTGGTACCAACAGCATGCTAATTACTGAATTTCCTGGAGTGTGAGAGGAAAAAAACAATACTTTTTGAGAGGCTTTGAATCTTCAGTGTGCTGAGTATGGATGAGTGCAGCCTCCCCATTTGCTGCCTACAAGTACTCCAATCTTGTACTTTTGTATAATTATTTAAATACAATTCTGTAGCACAGCTAAGGAAGAAGCCCAGATTAAGTCTATCTCACAAAGCAAGTAAAAATGCAGCCTCAAATCGGAAGTTATGATATTTCTCTTAGAACTCACTGTAGTTTATGAAGCACAGAAGGGCCTTTTCTATTAAATGATGGTATGCTGTTTTAGCTTTAGCAAGGAACAAAAGCAGGTCTTAAGTAATACTGACGTTGCTTGCCTGTAGTTTGAGCACATGGGCTGCACTTTTGCAAGAGATAGCACCACTGCACCAAATCCCCTCAACATTGTAGATGTTATGCTGCAAAACAATCCAAACCCCTTGACAGCAAAGCTGGAGAGTTTTCCCATAAACTCCTTTTTCCCAAAGAAGACAAACAATTTCAAATTTATATGTACTCCTGCAGTAGCTCATGCTACAATTCTGTTGACTGCAATGTTAGTGTTACATTTTTATTTAACTGAAGAAGCTATGTAAAGCTTGATTAGTAAAATTTTATTAAAAATTTCACTGAATAATCTCTAGCTTATTATCACCTTTCAATAAAAGCACAATGCATAACATTTCCTAATAGTATCTTCCTTCTTTACAAGTACTACTTTTGGGATAGATACAAACAAATAATGCACACATGGTATTGTTTCCCTACTGTGCCAGATATTATTACCCTCTGCAGAAATCTGTAACCACTAGCAGTGAAACTTTCTCCCTTTCTCTCTCAGATGTTATGTAAAATAAAGCGATCATTCAATATAGGAAGCAAATTATGGGAAGCATTCAGCCATGCCGTGAGGCTCCTTCCATTCAGTGCATGTTTTGCCCATCGTACTGTATTTATTCAGCCTCTAATCAATTTACAGATCAGATCACATTTACTGGAGTATTTGGGAAGGCTGCCAGTTTGTGGAGTTAGGTATATTATTTTGAGTTTTTTCTGTGTGTGCTGTTTTGTAAGTTGCAAAAGTGATGTTCTTCTTGATGTCTAGCAAGTTGATGTTGGTTGAGCAGCATTCCAGAAAAGGTCTGGTGGGAGGAGGGCAGCTACTGAGTTTGTCACAGAATTCAGAGAGGGCGTTCTTGTTTGGTTGACTGGGCGGCAATGCCACCTTTGTATCTTAGGAATGAAATAGGTATGGTGGTATAAGTAGAGTCACTTCTTCAAGATGACTGGTGAGGAGGAGAGATATCTTGCTGTCCTGAGATGTGCCTGTAGACTGGAGAAGATGTTTATTTAAGATGCAGGTATTTAGGTTGATGATTAAATGGGTGCTGTTTATGACATATTTGAGTGAAAAATTAGACAGTTGTTTTCATTTTTCTGGGTGCTAAGGCAGGCTTTGATGATATTGTGTATGGGATGTTGACATACGGGCCAGTATCATGATGTTAGGGAGGTGGACAGATGAGACAGCACGATTGTAAGTTTATCTACCTGTAAGAGTTCTAGGTTTTTGAAAAGTGAGCGTTAATTTGAAATCTTCTGTGTCCTGAAGAGATGTGTTTTAAAAAAAGTATATTCTTAAATAGTATTATATTGTATTGGCTTTTGCTGTTTGTTTGCTTAGATGAAGGGGTGGGGGGTTCACAGGAAAGTTTAACTACAGAAGTACTTGGAATGTATGTTTTGTTAAGATTTTGCAAGGGTTTTATTTTGCATTGACCAAAGTACAAATTCATGTTGACAATACATCCTTATTTTTCCAGCTGCTCCCTAACACGTTAACAAGCTAAAATATTTCTTCATATCACTTGGATTATGCTGTGCCTTAACCCAAATATAAAATCTAATTGACTTGGAAAATTACTGCTTTTGGAGATATTTAAATATGGAACCTCTTCAAGTATTTAACTGTCAGACTATCCATTTGCCTATTGGAAAGTCAACAATAGCCACCACAGGACTGTATTAAAATAATCAAAATCTTCTCTTTAGACATATTGAGTCACATAAACAAACAGATTATGTATCTTGCAAAATATGTCATTAGTGTTTACTCTTAACATGGTTCTTAGATATTGAAAACACCAAGCATATTGTCTAATGTGCATAAACATTTGTGCAATTAGTACTGCAAACCAAGGACAAGCAATGCTCTTAACAAGGACTACTCAATTATTTCCACGCCATTCCATGAAAGCTTACCTGAATTAGCTTAGCATGCTAGAACAGTGTATTTTTCATGTTACAAGAGATCCTCTGTGTATTTGAAAGATCAGCTGATAAGAATTTGGCAGCCTGAGCTGGCACCATGCGTGGACACACCAGTGAGCCAGCAGTGGTCTGGAACCCCTCTGAAGGCACCCGTACTTGACTTTTTCTCCTGAAAATCTGCACTGAAGTTACTATCCTTATGTAATGGGCATGCATGAGTGACAGTGATCTTACCGTTAATCTCATTCACTTTTAGTGTATGGGCCTGTCTCTGCCCAGGTGTTTGGTGCTTGTAAGGAGTGAGAGACAAGAGAGCGGGCGCAAGCTACTGCAGGTCTGCTGAAACACGGGAATCACAGACGTGCCGGTTTGTATCAACAAACAGAAGGTAATTGACTAGCAGGCAGTGAATCATGTTGTTTTACTAAAGGCTAAGATTTTATTGGTTTTGCAGCTTAGCTGATAAACTCTTGAGTGTTGTGTTTGGGCCTTTATTAATCTCTCTCCAGTTATACTGGATTGCTTATCACAAGATCACACTTTGAAAGATAATCTCCCCAAGCCCCTAACTGCGTGGTACCAAATAACTCCTATCTCACCCCAAACTCATCGTCAGAAACAATCGTCCCACAAAGCCCGTGTATCACTAGTGGAACCAAACTATGCCAGAACAACAAATGCAAAACTAATGCACACATTTCTACATTCACCACAGTAAATACTCCCTTCTTTGAACAGAGGTATGACTTGTCTTTCATCTCTCCCCATGCTGTCCTATCCTCATTCCTCTGGCAATATTCCCCATCTAATCTGCTTGTTCCTATTACTCTTTGCTGTGATATTATCAAATAGGTTAACTTAACTGCAAGAAATTCGGACAGATTGTTGCCAAAAGGCAGTTGGCTTAAGTCTGCTACTTCTGTTTTGGATCTGTAGAAAGATTTGTGTCCCTGAAAACTTATCTGCTTTTCTTGAGAGCAGCACTTACTCTGATAAAAGATCTCGTCTCTCCCCACAACCTTTCTTTCCCAGCAGAGATGACTTCTTCCTTACTTTGCTTGCTTTGGATTAAGGAAAATAAGAAAAATAGTTGCAGAATTATTCTTAGCCTGGATCAGTTAAGTGATCCAGTTTACACAACAGTGATCCAGTCCCACAGCAGTTGTATCAGTACAACTGAGGGGATGTGAATTGCAGTGCAGGACAGCAATTGGTAACTGGGATAGAGGATGGGGACTTTTTAAGGCAGCTGCTCCATTTCATAATTCTTTTTGTCACCTTATAAGTAAAGCACTTTAAGTCTGGGTTTTGAAAGGGCATTTTCATTTAGATATTGTCCTCTTTTTTATGGTTTTAACAGAAAGTCTGTCAACCTAGAGATGAAATGAAATGAAATATAGTTTTACTGGCCTAAGTAGACTGTTCTGGGTGAACCTGAAAGTTTGTGGTTTTTTTTTTTTTTTTTTTTTAGTTTATTTAGTATTATTCACTAACTCAAAAAGTTATCAACTTGCACTATTCTGTGAACACAAGGTATACAAATATGGAACTGCATTTCTTCAATATTCCCTTAGTTTCATCTGCAAGGCACACATGTAAGACAAATAGGTGGTTTGGTCTTTCTGGTTGCTATATTCTCACCCCATTCATGGAGCTGTTTGGGTTTATTTATTTTTTTTAAATGACAGGAACATGAATTCATGCTGACACAGTAGCTTTTTTAATCGATTTCACACCATTGTGTCTGTTGACATCAATCCTTTTGATGATGGTTTTCTGCGCAATCACTATGGATGAGAATGAAAAGAACCCTCTGGAGAGTATTATCATCCCCATCATGTACTTGGGAGAATGCAAATACAGGCCGACTGTGACTTCCTTGAATCATATTTGTAAAAACTCAGAACTGAACCTTCTGACCCCTATCATTGGCCTACAACTTCACATCAAGAAGACTCAGAAAAGCTTTCAATGGCTGAAGAATCAGCGAAGTGGTGTTTACACAGAACAGAATGAGCTCTGAAGAAGGGTGGAAAATGTTTTTGTTCATAGCATTTAAAACTCGGGTTTATAAACATTTGTATTTGATTAACTTCACCCTCAATTACAGCTCTGACTAAGCTTGCAGTCCATAATTCTGAGACCACAAAGAAGACTTTCAGCAAAAATATGGAATGTCAGAGTTAACATTCTGGAATTGTGTAAAGGAAAGGATAAACAAACTAAACCAGCCCCAACGTTTTGTGAAGGAACGTTCTGTGCATTGCAAGTACTTTTATCAAGTACAGTCATGGGAATCACATGAAATGGCAACAAAGAGTAAACAGTATGAATTTCTGAATGTAGTTTATGTTTTTTTTTTTAAATGTTGGATCAATCAGTTATTTCTTTTGGCACCTCTTAAACCCTAGATTTGTCCAGAAGGAAACATTATGCAAAGGACATAGGGAATAATAATATGGCCTGTAGCTGAAGACCTAAGTCTCCTTGGAAGTCCAAAGGATTGGGGTCCTCAGTCACTCTGGCACTTCTAGAATGTTTATTTTCAGCACTGTTGAAAAAGACACTGCTTCACTTAATAAAACAGCACTTCAGTTTTGTGAACTGCAAGTCTTCATCACATTGACAGTACACGTTGCTGAGATTTTGTCACATGATTCTGGGCTATCTTTTCACATCTGCTGATGAATCCTTAAGAAAAATAAAAGGATAAGAAGGGAAGAGAATTCAGTTCTGTCTGCAGGAGTCACATCTCAATTTTTTTTTATGAGATGGAAAAGGTCAGTGAACTACAAATCTTTTTTTGGCAATGGAGCTAGGAGGTCCAGAAGAATTTCTGCAAATAGAAAATGGAAAACAAATCATAAATGTACATGAAAAGAACATCCTGATTTGGTTGTCTTGCAGGTGAAACTAGAAATTCACAAACCTTTATGCATAGTTGAAAGTGGGTTTAAGACAACCTGTTGTCTGCCTACGATCTGAACAGCTGTTTGTAGGAAAATTTTCCACATAGGTCACCACAGAAAAAGAGTAAAGTGTTGACAGCCTGACAGATGAGTTTGGCTGGCATCGTGCCCATCCAGTCGCACGACTAACACTTTCATGTACAGTAAGTATCGCACACATTCAGATTGCCTGTAATATAGTAGCACATCTAAGGTTATAAACTAAAAACAAAAGATCACCTGAGTTCCTGAAGAGCAAGACAGTCTTCCCCTAAATGCTCTACTGATAGAAAGGATAGTTAAAGTTCAAATTAAACTTATGAAAAACTCTTCATGTGAAAGGCTGTAGCTGTTAATACATGAAAAGGATCGTACTGCTGTGTGCACAGAACTAAGAGATAATTAAATGTCACATTGCTATGTAGAATTGCTCCCTGTTTCCAGTTGGAAGCAGTGCTTCACTGGTGTCTTTGAGAATATTGGTGGCCCATATGCAAGCAGAATTTTGCTAAATGGTCAGCCATACATGGACACATACAGAATCTAATAGTTTTAATTAACTGAGTTCCTTAACTTCTCCATTCCCTTGTTGCCATGTTTGTAAAGTGCCTGCTATATTTAGTATTTACCTGCTATTACAAACTATTGTGAGGTGTCCACAAGGTTGATATGCTACTGCACAGAGTGCTTTCTCACTGTGAGCTGAACAGCTAGAACATGACTGATGTTGTCAGCCTGGCAAATATGCAGGCAGTTCAAGAGCTTTCTCCTCTCCTGCCCCTTTATCATATAAGATAGGAGTCTTCATTATCCTAACTCTTTTTAAATTATGCATTATTTGTATATATTTATACTTCATATATATGAAGCAAGCCTTTGGGGTCTCTCTGGCAGGGAGTATTAATCCTAAAGAAGGAAAATGAGTTTCACCCCTACTTATCACAAAGGAAGGATGGCACATGGCACTTGGTTTAGCTCCACAGTGGAGGTAACTGGGGATGTTTAAGCACCCTCCTTCCCTGGCTCGGGAAGCCTATGCTGATATGTGCAGGGTGAAAGGTTATTGTCAGCACCCCACCTTGTTCTGCCCCAGGCCCTTCTGGAAGGGGGCCCCAGGAAAAAGCCAAATTTCTTTTGACATCCATACTTTGAATAAGAAATGGACAGGAATGATCCCCTGCCATGCTAGAAGATTTGTCATGTTTTAATTACATGACTCTGGCAAGCCTATTTTTTTTTCTTCTTGTTCAACTTTTTCCTTTTAGGGTTTTTCTGGGAATCCCTTTCTGAATGCTTGCTCTGCAGAGCCTGCAATATTTTTCTACTTCTTGACTACTAGAAAGTCCATAGTGTGCTGGCAATCTCACAGCTGATATGTTGGCGACTATGTTAGCTACTTAGTTAGTTAATTAGGGGTGTTGTAGTAGGGGGATACAGTAGGGAGGACGTATTTCTCTATGGGTTTTCTAAGCTACTTGTATAATCATTAACAGTTTTATTTTGGTCACAGCTGCAGGAAAAGGAGCAGGAGAGATGTTAACATTTAGCTTTGTAACAATGCTTTGTTTCACTGCCCTACTTATAAACAGCCAAAGTTTACAAATATAGCAGAAGCCCAACTTTCCTGCAGAAACAAATGGAAAACACTGGCACACTTCAAAAATGATGATGTAGAAAGTGTGTCATAAAACTGAGAGGTTTCCCAAATACTGATCTTTAATTATGAACCCTCCCTTCTGCGGTATGGTGTGGCTCAATGAATGGCCCAGAAGCAAAGCCCTGGCTTTGCTTTAGCTTATGCTGATTAACAACTAGAATTGTTCAAATATGAGTAAGTCATTCTTGAGTCATCTGTGCCCCACCAGATTTTTTTCTGGCTTGACAAGCTGTTCAAACGAAGCTGATGCTGTTTTCTGTGTATAGACAAAGCCCGAGGTTCAAGCCAAGGTTGATAAGTCTTGCATGCAGTGAAACTAAACGTAAACTTGAGTCAACAGGGAATGTGGTGGTTTTCAGGCAAATTAGGCACTTTGCTGCTCTTGCCTTGTTAATGCATGTGCCTCTAAACTTCACCACTGCCTACAAAAGCTGATCGAATGTGAATTAAGAGGGGCTCAGCAGGGCAGCTGGTGTTTTCACTGTCTCCTAATTGGCAATAAGCATATTCTTGCAGGCTCCTCCCTGCTTGATATAAATCTGTACAGCTTTTATCCCTGGTGGCATGGTTTTAAAGCATTTCTAAAGCTATCTTCTTTGGTGTCCCTGACTGTGGAGAATAGGTTTAATCTTCCCAGTTGCACTGAATGACCACTTCGACAAGGGTTCTGGTCAGTGGTCAGGGCCACTTACTGGTGAATATTTATGGAGAGGGGGCATGGTCTAAGGTCATGCAGGTAAAGCTAAATAGGCAGCAACCATGGAAGCAGAACAGGCACGTAGAGCTAAAATGCAGTGGATATTGTCTTAATTTATTATCAAATCTTTTTTTTTTTTAAATCAAATCTTCCTTTTATCTAGGGAAGAAAAAATGCTATAAAGGAAAGAGTGCTTTCCTTAACTATCTATATAGCTGTATGCATTGGACATATAAGACATTCAGAAAACAGGAGGCAGCTCAGAGACTGCTGTCTACCAAAGATCTGCAGTACTACTGTAAATTAACTTATGTTGACTCTGCTTTTTAATTAAGTTGCAAATAAAACAACTACAGTGAAAGTTTTGGTGTATAATATAAACCAGGAGAATAGGAGTATAATATAAACTTGATGTAGAACTGAAGATGTAGGTGAGGATCCATAAATATGTGTCCTGTAGTAGAGGTCAGCTATTTTATGCATACTGAGTAATACTAACCGATCCTAAAACATGAGGAAACATCCAATTTAGACAATTTATCCCATAAGATGTCGTCACTTGTTAGGTCAGATTCTTTTGATAATGTTACGAGAACAGATCTATTTTTACCCAGCTCTGTTCAAATATCATTCACTAGGTCTGCAAGTGCTTTGGTCCAAAGCCTGAATGAACAGGTGTAAGAACATTAGCTGACCAAATATGAACTCATATATTTTATATATTGTACATGCTCACACTTTTATTTATAAAATGAGTTCACTGTCCTTGGCATTTTACTTGCACTGTTTCTATCATGTCTGTTAAAATCTGAAGTGAAAGTAGTTTTTACCTACCAAAACTACACAGAGATTTAAGAAAACTCTTAAATTCTTTGTAATGTACTTTTTCAAGAGAAAATAGGATACAAGCAGAATTAACTCAGTTTTTGTGTTTTTAATGACACCGTGTGAGCGTTTATGTGCTTGTTTACTTTTTGGCAAAGTTCTTGGAAGGAAATGCTTAAAACATTATTGCTGTGCAGTCTGTAAAGATCTTTGCCCTTCATTTATAGTCTTTGTTTAATGAAAGCCTGTGAATACTTAGAATTTCACATACCTGCCTGTATGCATATATTTCTTTTCCCACATGTCTCAGGGTTCCTATAGCTACCAGCAATTAACAGAAGATTCCTGGTAAGATACAAAGAAATTGCATTACAGACAAAACACAAAACCAAAGAAATGAGCAAATACCATACTGGAAATGTCAGACTATGCAACTTTTAAGCATACTAGAGTCAAATGCTTGTCTTTAAATGTCTACTTTTTAACATGTTTCTTTACAAGGATTTGATAGCAGAGTGACAGTACAACATTGGCAAAAGAGTTTTTATCTGGTTATCAGTGCTACATTGATGATATAAAACTTGGTACATATGCTCTGCTGCTTTTTTGGAGGTGGTTCTTAGGTGTGCATAAGGGTGAAATTTTAGCAAACATTTTAGCAAACTCTGTGTGCTTGAAGCTGACCACCCTCTTTATTTAACCAGGGCCAATATTTTTCAGTGAAGCAAAGTTAAAATTAATGGAGCTAATGGATATTTACTCAAGCCTATACTCTAAATGAAAGCACTACACCTGTATATAATTAAGATTCCAGGAGAGGTGGATAGCACTGTGTGTTGTTAAGGCTGCACAGCATGTCCCAGTATGAGTCCTTGTATTCAGCTGCTCATAACTTTGAGAAGCTTTAACCATTTTGGCTGCGCTTTTCCATAGCTGATGTCTGACTGAGGTGGAAAATTCCGACGAATAGCAGCCAAGTGATCAAGCCGTTTCTGAAAGGAAGATTAAGGAAAAAATGTGTTGTTTTGTTCCTTTAAAATATTCTTGACAGCTTGTCCCTGCAGTGTTCTAGTTTGGCCTGGGATCTGGGGGGAGTGGGGAAAGGAATGGGGGGCAGCAGGATGAAGAACCGGAGGGAGGCATGGAGATGGTGTAAGAAGAGGGAGCAGGTGAAGAAGGTAAGCCAGGGCTGGAGAGAAGAACAACTGACCTGGGACTTGGGTTGGAAAAAAGGAGGTCAAGTAGCCACAGGAGGTGGAGATGAGTTCCCATAAAAGGGTCAAGGATGGAGATGGCCTGGGAGCTAGTGGTGGGAAAAACTCTGAAAGAGAGGCAGGTTGGGCAAGGTCATGGAAGACCAGGCAGGAATGAGGTAATTGATACACATTTGGGCAAGAAACTGGGAGGACATGTCAGGACCGAGAGGGCCTGCGGGCTGTTGGGAGGCTGATACTCAAGCAGTGACCCTGGAGGGAAGGCAGAGGGATAAAGCAGAGACTGGCGTAGCCAGGACAGTGGGACTGATAAGAGAGGCTTGCTGGAGAAAGAGGAGAACACAGGTGGGTAGGCAAAGGCATGGACCTCCAACAAGGAGCTGCTGTTATGAAAACATTTATGCATGGATAGGGACAGACAGGAAGGGCTGGGCATTGTGAATTAAATACAAGAAGAGCAATGAGAGTTTTACCTGTCAGAACACATTCTTCTTCCTCAATGAACCCCCTATTCCTGAATTACTGTATCCATCACTGAATTATGGTAGAACTCCCTGACAAAGTAAACGCCTTGCAATCTCTTCTGCTGGCAGGAAGGCAGCTTATATGACTCGGGCACAGAGATCTGTGCTTTGGGTCGGAAGTCCTGGCCTGTGGATGCATGGTAGGCACTGAGGACAGACACCGGGGAGCTGGTGTTGTTTGAAATTTCTCTTCAGGTTGTAGTTTGAGAAGAGCCTAGAAAATTATACACAAAAGTGGTTAATTTCCTAATACACTTTTTTTTCTTTTGTGCATCCCTATTGAATTTATTCCATAATACTCCTGTGACATGATGGGGCTTTAGTATCTTCTTTTTGTTATCCACAATAATTTAGGACTGAGATGCCCAGGAGCTGATATTGCAGAGTACTCTGTGTTTATTACTGCAGATACTCAAAGTAAAGCATCCACATAAATCAACTGGAAGATGCCACCTCAGCTCTCCTAGAAATTAGAACCTGCAATCTCAAGCCACAGCTGGGAAGAGAGGAATACGCAATTGCTAAAGAACAATGAAAAGTATGATTTAAATGGCTTGGCTGGCACTGCAGAAGAACCGCATGGCAAAAAGCCACATTCATTTGCTTTTGTTGTGATACCTTCTCTTTTCTTCAAGTACACTTTTAATCACTTGCCAATTTCTGCAATGAACAATATAGTGAAAAAAAAGAGTATCCAGAAAGGGTGGCCTGCATCAGTGCATAATCTGGATTCGGTCCCAGAGAAGATTGATGTAGTAAACAGAGTTAAGGCAAGGCCTACCAAAAAACTGTTATGTAAAAATATATTTTAAGACTGTAAGTTTGTGTACACAAATAATCCTATGCACAGCATCATGTCACATGGTTTTGGAGCTTGGCAAAGATGACCAAGCTATTAGAAAAACTGATCTAATGTTTTGGCTTCAGTTTTGTGATAACCAGGCCACATCCCAGTATTTGTGCAGTGGTGCTACTGCTGTTGCAGGACTGGAGCAAAAAATAATGACATAAACCTTTGCTTTTATTTTGCAAGTGAATTTTATGTATAAATATACTCAGAAAGATGACTGCACCTGACATCACAGCTTTCTATATTTATAGCTATTACTCTCTTGTCAAATGTGTTCAATTTACCCAGCCTAATGACTACCGTATCTGCTTCTAATCCAGCATATTCAACCTGGGCCATTAAAAAATTGAGTAATATTCCTGTAGGATCATCCCAAGCTAGGATTTATAGGGCTGGACAAGTGCTGCTGGAAGAGGAGTGTTTGCCTGCCTATTTGCGCCCAGATTCTTCTGGGGATCTGGATTGTCTGTATTGTGTTATGATATGTGTGACTCTGACCTCATGTGCCGCATGTGGCTGGCTTGGTGCCTGAACAGTGGAGAGGAATGGTAGTTCTGTGTAACATCTGAAGAAATCATGTTTTTCCTGAGCACATTGCCAGGACTCACTCCAGTGGGCAATATACTCTTGCCCGTGGCAAGATACTGGCTGTGGGCTTTGTCCCGTGACTTGATGCAGTGGGGGAATCAGCCACATCTCCCAGCCTCTTCTTGTGGGGGCTGGGTCCAGCCTGGCTGCTGTCAGGAACTGTAAGTCCTGAGGTCAGAATTGTGGCAGTTGGCCTGTTATTGTAGGCAGAAGACTAGAAATAAGTTTTCTCCACTCCAGCTGATTCATCTCTGCCATTCCACCAAAAGTGACATTTTGCTAATGCCAATTAAGTTAGAAAATAATCCCTGAACACCTTGGAAGCTGACAAGCAGAGTAATCAGGTAGCATGCCATTTTATAGTCATTTCAGTAAAGAGAAGAGAAGAGAAGAGAAGAGAAGAGAAGAGAAGAGAAACACCTGAGTGAAAGTCATTATAAAGTTGTGTAGATAAATGTCATGCTGTATTTTTAAATATAAAGGTGTAACACATACCAAATGATAAATTGAAGTGATAAATTGCTCAATGGCCAGCACCATGTCTGCTCAGGGCAGGAGGATGCAGAGATTTTTTTCAGTAACTTGTTGAAAGTTACACATTTTTATGGGAGAGGGGAGGGATCTGTATGGAGAAGAAGGGAGTTATTTTTACGAGGCAGAAGAGACATGTAGTGGAGCAGATGTGGGACTGAGCAGTAGGGATAGGTAATTCTGAGAGAGGAGGAGGAGGGAGTGTGGAGTATAAAAACCTCAGGTGAGTGAACAAGGGGAGAACTCAAGAATCTTAATCTTTTCAGATTTATGGATAACCTGCCTTTTTCTCACCTGGAGGTGTGGCCCCCTGGTTGGTGTTTCTGAGACTGTTAACAATAGCTTGCCTTGATAACTACCTTTCTCAGACTCTTTAGTGATAGTCCACAAACCTCCTGGGATCTATAGCCCTCATGTTGAAAATTAGTGGTTTGCATAGAGACGATAGGTGGTTAGTGCTAAGCCCTAAGCTGGGTTTCAAAGCGACATCCTGTCCTGAAGGAAAGAAACAAGCCTGTGCTTTTACCTCACCGGCCTGCAGGTACTGCATTTCAGGCAGGTGCCACTGTTCCAATACAGCTCTGGGATGCATGAAGCATATAGGTTAAAACATATTCCCCAGGCACAGCTTTTCATCATAACAATGAGAAAACTTAGAGCCAGAGCTGCTTCAATAAAGCAGTAGCAAATACAGAATTAGCTACGTTATCTTGCACTGAAGTCCCTGCATTCTGCACTGGAAGGAATGTGATCATTTGCCTAGAAGGTACTTTCTCTGCAGTTATTTTCCAGCCACTGAACTTTTGGGCATGAATTTACCCTGTCAATGTGTTTTTATGCCAGATTCCACATTACATTTGTAAAGGACAAACACTTATATCCTTAACAGGGCTGGTTGCTGCTTCACAGCCCTTCCTGTCCCTGTTGTGTGATCTTTGTTGTTCTTGCTGTTTTGCATGGTTTAAGAAAGACCCCTCCCTTAAGAAAGATCATGAATAAAGATCACACTTTAGATAGGCAAGTAAACAAATAAACAAGTGTTCAGTGGAGGACAATGATATTTCTTTCTTTAGCTATTATTTTCGTATTTGCTTCTTCACTGGCAGTTTTACTTCATTGTCATTTTATAAGCGGCTTGTCGGAATGAACAGAGACTTAGGATGTCTTGGAGGCATTCTGCCTGACTATGCGAAGAATGTTCACTATCAGTCAAGTGGTGGAAAATAATAGGAAACCTTGTACTGAACCTCATTAATGTGTAATAAAATGGACTAGCTCATTATCTTGGAGATACAGACCACTCTACCCTGTAATAGAGAACATCTGCAAAACAGGGAAAGAGAAAAATGGCATGACTGTAGGAGCAGCAGTATTTTTGCCGTAACTGGAATTGCTCCGAGGCAGCAGTGCCTGTGCTTTCAGCCAGGGCAGTCGCCTAGCTTCTGATAGCTGCATGATAAGGGCAGGTGTGGCCCTTCCCCTGCTAGATAAGTGGCCGCGTATATGTCATGTTCTCCAAATCTACCTGCCGCACCTCCAGCTATGTGTGAAATGAGTCATCTCGCTGGAAGCTGTGTGTGTCCTGTTGCATGGCTAATGCAGGTCAGCTCCGTCCCGTGATCACAGCACAGTGTGTCATACAGCCAGAGGTTGCACATCTGTCCCAGCACACGTGCATACGCTGTCCCACCTTGCGTCTCTCTTGTGGTGGGGAGACCTGCCTTCAGGCTGTAGCAGAGATGAAGGTTGCAAGGCAGTGGAAGGGCTGCGAGGCCCTCAGGAGAAAAGGTGGGTGCAGGTTGCCCATCCCCTGGCTTGTGGCTTGCTGCCTGCCCACGTGTCGGACTCTCTGGAAGGTGGTGTTCAGACAGGGCTGCAGCCTGGCTGAAGTGCTCGGCGTGCTGTATTCAGCTCATGAGCTCACCACCCTGCGCTGAAAAACTCTGACTCACTAGCTAGGATTTCATCCATTAGTGTAATTAAAAAGTAAAAAGAAATGAAGCAAAGCTAATGAGCCTTCTTTAATAATTTCAGTGAACGTCTCTTGAACAGAAACAGAGGAATCATTTCGTTTTACAATAATTAGGCTTTAATTCATTGAAGTTTCAAAAGCGACTAGGTTTTGGAAGTATAAAAGCTGCGTCTGACCAAATTCCAAATTCCAAGGCGGAGGTCACAGCCTGTTATCAAACACACAGTCTCTACATTTTTTCTCATGTTAGGAGTGCAAACAGATGTTTTGAAGGAGTAACACGTACAAGATGTTTTGTAAGCAGGAGCCTGGAAGGAGAATACCTGTCTGTTTTTGCCTTGTGCCTTCTGAGTGAGGAAGGCAGGCCAGGAGCTCAGGTTTTTCTGAAATGGGGACTGTGAGTAGGAAAACCAAAGTAACCGATGTTACTTCCCTTGTTTCCTTTTCTCCTGCTACTTTTTTCTCAGTCCTGTGCTCGGATATGTAAGCAGCCCGCTTTTTACTAATCTAAACCTCAAATTTGACTTTGTTGTTATGCAAAAGAGTTACAAAAAGGGTTACAAGTGTATCAAAACCTGAAAAGGATATGGGATTTGTGCTGATGTGTAGGTGCTGGACTCTCCTGATTTTATCTGAATCATGTTGGAAAATAATGTGTCGGAGGCTAGGAAAGGCATACTCAATACGGTCTAGCATGAATCCTCACCAGCAGGACAGGTTCAACGTAGAAACTGAGTATCACCCAGAGTCAGGCATTAAATAGGAACTACGCCTGACCTGAAGTCCTGGAAAAACTTCAGGTTGTTATTCCTTCCCCAAAACTTGGATTCATTGAATGGCTGAGGATGGTTCAGCTCTAGGACAATGTCTACTGTGACAGTAACTATAATAAGGATGAAGTGCTTGAAATCAAGGAACTGCCTGCTAAAACGTGATTAGCTCTAGGAATGGTTGAATTGGTTATCATGAAAAAAAATAGCAAGTAACTTTGTAAAAGAGTCAGTTTTCTTTCTTATTTTATTACCATGTGTCCATCTCTGGGCTTCCAATTCTGCTTGGAAGGAAAGGCCAAAAGGCCTGGTGTTTTTTAGGCTGCCCAGTGTTACCAGAATGGGATGCCTCAGGGTGGGGATCTGCTGCCATACTGCTGCCAAAAGGGTCTGTGCTGATTTTCTCTCTCCTGCTCCTGGCTGCATGGTGCCGCTTCTTCCCTCATGTGGACTCTGGTACTTAGCTGACTATGCTGATTGAGCTTGTGAAAGCAACAGAAAAAAATCTGCTTTTGTGTTTTCTTTTTATTTTAGATGAGTTTTCTGCCTCTATTGTAAGATGGATTGGTTCATTGAGGGGCAGTGCAAGGGGAAAGGAAGAGCACATGAATGAGAACGTTGTGAGAAAGAGCTGGGACCCCCTCCTTTGGTGGCCATAAGATGGTAGGTGTACTCAGATTGCCTTGCCTTGGGAACTGCACTCAAATTATGGTTCTGTGAGAACTACCCAGGTTAGCATGAATTCTTTTAATACCATTTCTGTGGGTGGAGAAGGGGATGTGGGTTGAACAGGATTATTTTGACTGAACTGCATGCAGAGCATGTACAGCTAAGCAGGCACGAAGGAATGGGAACCTCAGCCAGGGGACTGAGAGGTAAGGGCAGGAACCTTTTAGCTAGAGCATTAGCTTTGATCAGAGCTCAAACTTTTGTAGACAAAGGTGATGTAATATTCCTGGGAGCTGGAAATTACTTCACCTTAAACACTCCTCTGAGTTTGACTCAGAGAGAAAATGGTTTTAGGTGAGATATAGTTTGAAAACATCAGGGGGAGGATTTGGATCTTACCACTTATTTTATTTAAGAGCCATAAATGCAAAACTTATTTCTGGCACTCCACAAAGTCAGTTGGCTTCCATAATGTCATGGAAATGGGGTAGGAGATTGCCTCTGGGTAACTGTTCAGTGGAAGTAGGCACAAGCAATTGAGATTAAAGATCATGGTCTCCTTTCCTAAAACGCTCTTTTTAAGAGCTTGATAGGTATTGCTCTGTGATGGCTTCAAGGGACTGCCGTTGTAAAAGGTGAGGAATCCTTGTGTCAACGTGGGGACCGAGGGCCAGCCCAGCAGGCTGGATGCTCAGTGCTCTCTCCTTGCTGAGAAAAAGCTGTATGGCAGCACAGCACGCTCTGGCAGCATGCCCTGGCAGGCAAGTTCTGTCTTTTAAGGATGCTGCTCCCTAACACTACAGGATGACAGCCATCAGTGACTAATGCTGGCCAGCAAGTGGCAAAGAAGCGTGGTATGCATGTGAACCGTCAGTCAAGATAGGGGATAAGAAGTGAGTTATTTGTATTTCTGCCCATTAAAAGTAGCAAGTAAGTATGGCAAACAGCGAAGTAGTTGAACCTTATCAATAATAACCCTCTCTAGCACTAGTATATTTCTTCAGCTTTTTCTGTCGACGTGGGAAATGGGGCTGATGAGTGCAGTCAGTGCTGAGGCTATAACCCTTTCTGTGGAGTGTTTTAGAGGAAAGTGATGGAGCTGGCTGTAGCACTGACAAATATACTTCTGCCTTCTGGAGAGAATCACTAACCTCCCCTCCGTGTCTTTGGGACAGGAAGAAGTACCCAGAACAAAGAGATTAGAAACGGGTGGAACCACTGTTATGTTAGGAATTGGAAATCCTGGTTTTTAAGGGATTTAGAAAGAGGAATCAAACATTTTTCAAGTCCATTGCACATGCAAGGTTGCAGTGTTATGTACAGCTGATGTACATAAGCCTTTCCCAAATACTACGGACATTAACAACAGCTCTCCAATAACTGTAAGAGGATACAAGTTTAGCAAGAATGTCAAGCATTTGTGGGAGCAGATAGTTTGAAAACACAACAGCTTTGCCTGGCCAGGTGGCTAAGTTTGCTTGATTGCGTTGACAGGAGGGTAAAGCAGTACAATGCACTGCATAGTTTGCTCCAGTTACCGGATGAGACTGGTTGGTACTGGCTGAACACTAGGCTGTTATTGAAGCTTTCCTCTTGCCACCTTTTAATCTTAATTCATCCTACTCTTCCTTTCTTTACAAATTGCAAGGAATGGCTCTGTTAAAGAGCTCTTTTCTACCTCTAACTGTGCTCTGAAATACTGTGATCTTGCAATGACTAAGGAGCTACTGCATTATAGTGCAAGCTGTAGCGTTGGTCAGTAAAATCCAAACAGTGGAGCAGCAGGAACCTAGCAGCAGGAAGAGGACGTGTCAGTGAGGCATAGAAAAGCTGTCCAGCAGGAAGTGGAGCAAGGGCTGTAAGTCTCAGCTCCAAAGGAAAGAGAAGCAGGGCTGTTTGACACAGGAGACACTTCAGTGAAATTGCTAACGATGGAAACAGAGCCTCTGCACTTTTGGTAGAGTCAGGAAGAAAAAGGCATCAGGGCGTAGGAAAGCAGGCAGGGAAGATGTGGCCGCTTTCTTGTCTGCACCTCACTTCTCTCTTTCGGCCAAGCTGTCGTGCCTGCAGAAGTCTGCACAGCTTCCTTCCTTTATTGGAGGTGTCCAGGAAAGCAGTGGAGGGGCTGTGCCATTAATTGAAATGCTCTCTGATGTAATCGCATTAGGCAGTTCAATTGCTTTTGGAGGTAAACCTTTCTTGCCTTCATGCCTATCAACCTGGCTCTTGTTCATCCTCCGTCTGCATAGTTCTTGAATGCAAGAGACAAAACACGTGGGACATTCTGCTGCTGTACTTGTGGACTCAGAGAGAGATCGGGTGGGGAGATGAACTGAAACAGCAATGACCAGTGTGCCAAAGTGATCTCAGACAAGTGGAGTAAGCTACCTGTGGAGCTGAAGGTAGAAGTATCCACTCACTACAGATGAACCGGAGGAGACAGAGAGGAACGGCAGAAAAAATATGAGGAGAGCTGGTCCAAGGCAGTGGCTGACAAAGTGAGTCCTGAGGTCTAAATAGATCAGTTTTTTTTCTGGGCCATATCTTCCACACTGTGGTGCCTGGCTGAGTGTCAGTGAGCAATAAGGTAGTGATATATTACAACTTCTTTTTGACCTCTGGTAAGCTCAGTATCTTCTCTGTCTTGGTAGGGTTTACGTGCAGTGTCTAGCAGTGTGCTTGACAGCCAGTATCTTCCTTCATCTGTTCTAGAGTTTTACTAATAAAGGTGATGATCCCTTGGTGGTGTGTCAGCCCTCCTCGGCACATTGCTGATTGATGCCACTGAACTGGGCCTTCTGCAGTAGTGAGTGGTTTGGGCTGGATTCTTGTCTCTAGTTTTTTTGGTTGTGTTTTTTTTTTTTTTTTTTTCCATTGGTTTTGAAATCAGTTTATTTAAAGGGATGCAGAAAGTGCCTGCAGATCTGTCCTTACAGAGTCTGGGTGTTCTGAGTACAGTGGGCAACTCCTGAGGCTGTGATGTTAATGTGAGAGGAATCAAGCCTGTTGTTCTTCTGTTCTGGGAGGAAGACAAAGAAGGGAACATGTGTGCGAGGGGAGAGGGATAGAGAGGGGAAGGGGACGAAACAACAGTTCAAGCAGTGTGCGCTGACTGTTGGAAACATCCTGTTCAGGTGGCACATGTATGTGATGAGGTCTGTGCTTGCAAATGCTGTAACTACCTGTGCATATCAACTCAGTGTAATCTTTTGTGGGGTTAATAGCAGTAAATGATCAACTTAGATTTTCCAGATTGTCTGGAGGTTAAATTTCTTTAAATCCCTTTGGGTGGAGGTAAAGCAAGTGCACAGCTTGGACTGTGTGCTGTGACCTGTAACAGGATCTTGCTGGAATACGCTAGCATGGGTGGCCTTCAGGAAGGCAGATGTTTATTGATATGAGGGGAGTGCAAGGGGGAGTAAAGGGAAGTTTAAAAATTAACAGAAAAAACTTTAACTTTACAATTCCAAATAGGACCTTTCAGCTGTGACTATCGGTAAAAAAATGAAAAGCAGACCCACCGTAAACCATGTGAAAAGCACATGGAGAGTAGTGAAGCTGGAGCATCCTGAAGTCTGAACAAAACAAGTTTCCAAGCACTAAGCTGCAATATGTTCATACTAACAAGAAGCATGAGGTGGGTGTAGCATGACAGTTGTTCAACCCACCAGCAATGGTGGGTGCATGGAGACACCTCTCAGATGGGCATGGTGGTGGCTCTGGGGGCAGTGTGGCTGGGCAAGTGAGGCAGCAGTGGGATACAGAGGAAAAACCATGTCCTGGCAGAATCATCAGACAGGATTCCGGTGGGGTTATACGTGGGAGTGTGGTTGTGACTAATACAAATAGTCCAGCCTCTGACAAAACAGCGTGAAACATAAAATGATTGTAGGTTGGCATGCAGTGACTGTAAGAATAGTCTGCCGGGACATCTGTCCCAAACTGTAGTAGATGTAGTTCTTGAAAGGAAGAGTGTATAGCTGTATGGAAGGCCTTTTCTTTCCTCTTTGTTCCCTTGTCCATCATTTTCAGGGATCTTGGTGCTGCCAAGTTAAAAAACAAAACACAACACAACACAAGACTGAAGGAGTGACTTTTCATGCAGTCATGCAGAAGAACAAGACATGCTGCAGGCATTGCTTTGGTAAGGCTGACCTTTCAAATTTCCAGTTCAGTTTGTTACTCCCAGGAAGTGTAGAGACACCTGAAGAGTCTGGTCCATGTGCTGACGGGAAACAAACAGAGCTTGTCTTGTGGTTTGTCTATTACTAAAGACAATTTAGTGGTGTGACAAGAAATTATCCCAAACCCCAAACCACTTGTGTGTTTTGTTTGTATTGTTTTGTTTTTCTTAACCTGATTAAGTGCAGTTGGATTAATATATTTGGTATTATGGAGATCTAATGACACTAAACCACTCATATGGGATGCCCCGTCCTTTTATAGGATGTTTCCATATGTCTGGAATGCCAGTGCACAGACTGCATGTTTGCTGTCACTGAGGGTAGCTATCTGTTCAGGGATGCAGTGTTGCAGGCAGCCGGCATTATTGTTCTTGAAAAGGGGTAGGGGTGAACTGGTGGAGCCTCAGCAGGGACAGACTGCATGGCTTGACCTGCTTCTTCCCGGTCTCCCTCCAACCTTTCTTTTTCTCTGGTGAACAGAGCGCCTTGCATTTTGACAGTGAATACGAGTTACTGGTGCTCTGCATGTGGGTCCCTCACTTCTGGAGCAGAACCCAGCTTTTGCACAGCTTGAATGTCAGTGTGATGAGAGGTCAGAGGACCCTGCACTTTAAAGTGCTGCTTTCCAAACCTTGTGCCGCAAATATCAGCTCTTGGCAGAGGCGGACCATTTCTGTTAACTGAAGGACTAGGGATGCAACTTGCTACTTCTTATGTATGGGAACAAGAATGAAAGAAATCCCAAGAATACCTGGAAATGCAGCACAGGCATCCTGCAACGGGATGGCCAGATAAGAGCTAGAGTCCAACCAACCCCCTCAAGTTATCTGGTCTTGATGGGAAATCATGAGATCTTCCTTATTAAGGGCAGACAGACGCAGAGACAATAGACTGCAAGGCTTGAGGGCCCTTGCAGACAGTGTTGATAGAGAGTTTGATCTGAATAAACTGTGGGAAAAGGACTGGCAAGACTCTGTTGTGGCTGAACTGATGAAAAAGGTTGGCTGTGTTGTTCACAAGCAGGCAGGCTGTTAGACTTCCAGTCAAATGTGGCTGCTGATTTTCAGCCTGGCTGGTCAGACACTGTTTCTGAATTGCATTTGTTACTCAGGTAGGCTCTCAGACCTTGGATCCTGTGTCTCAAGACTCTCATGCTGTCCTTCTGCATGCAGCTATAACCCTGCAGCAACTTTCTGGGCATCTGATCAGGAGGTTTACTCCAAAGAGCAGTCACAGTGAGGTGGAGTATCTGTCTGTGCAACTGCTCACCCAGGCACTGAGGAAATCAATGCATGTCTTCAGGCTCTCCTGTCTCTCTTTCTCAGCACGAGGCCCAGCTTTGTCTTGAATGTTCGGCAAACAGATTCTAATAAATGGAGAATAAGATCAATAGGGAAGAAACTGGGATAGTACCTGCCCTGGCGCACGGCTGGCAGTGCGGAGCAGCATCCCCAAGCCAGGGATTGTGTGTGCTCCTTGTTTTCCAAGCACTCCCATCCCATATAGCAGTCTCCAGTGCCACTGGCCACCCTTTCCCCCCACCGCTGTCAGTGCCTGGCATTCCTTCTCCTGCAGCCAGCAGCTCTGTGAGCTCCTCCAGCCCCGTTGGTTCCTCCAGCAGCGATGCTGCGCATCTCTCCTGCTGTCTTCTCACCGCACTCTGTCTTTTCTTTTCTCCCAGCCTGTAGTACAGGTCTCTTCAAGGATGAACAAGACTTGCAAAGCTGAGCTAGCAAGAAAGGATGAGATGCAGATGAAATTAAGGATACGAGGTGTTAATGGCTCCCTTGCAGAATCCTGGACATTCATGGTAACATGGAAGTGGTTGAAAAAAACCCCAAAGCTCAAGTCAACAGATGTAGCCTTTGTTTTCTTGCTTTCTTTTCAAATTTTCAGCCAGTAAGAATGATACATTCCTCTAAAATGTGAGCATTGATCAGAAATGACGTCCAAAAGTTAATGCTGTTTATATAGACAGAGAGAGACTTGCTGTTGAGCAGAGTACTAGGTCACGCTTTCCTTGGCTAAAGATGTTTTGGATTTTTTTCTGTAGCTGGCAGATGCTCTTTACTTGCACCCTTCTCTTAAAGTAAAGCTGGCTTCTTTCCATCTTGCACAGAACTATTATTAAGAGAAGCTTGGAAGCAGAGCAGTTGTGATGCACTATGAAAAGCTGTGCAAAAACCTGTTTTTCTGTGTAGAGAAACTGAGGCACAGACAGACTCAGTGCTAAAGGTTACACAGTGAATCATGTAACAGAACTAAAATTAAACATCAGTTTATGATTTTAGGTCTTCTGCTTCCCTTTCAGCTCATACTACCATTTTGCAGTGTTAATAACACCAGTATGATGGTTTTGAGTGTTTAGAGCTAAAGTATTTGCATTTTCTCTGGTTACTTCAACCAGAAATATTTGCCAAAGTTGAGTTTCTTGGCCTGCTCGTACCTCCTGCACAGGCTGTTGTATGATTAGTATGATTACTAATCTTATAGGGAGTTTGTGTCCTTATACACAGAGTTTTACAGGATGCTTTTTAGTCATTTGCTGGCTACAGCCTTTTTCTTCAATGTATGATAAAACTTTTAAATAAAGATGTCTTCTGCAGCTAAGAAGATCAGAAGGAATCCGTGTTCTTAACTGAAAAGAGACGTTATCCAAAATAATTGTATCAGAAGCTAGGAGGAATAAGATTGAGGGAATCCTATATAAAGGAATTAGTCATGTAAATCAAACCCACTTGATATGCATACGCAGGTTGGATCCTTAGATAGAAAATGTATTTCAGTCAACCTAAATGCTAATCAACTTGATCAAGTTTCTTGTGCAGTATGTGTGCTTAATTTCAAATAGTTGTAATCAATATTTTTATTTCTGGAAGGGAACTTTCATATGGTGCTTGTGCTACTGCTTTCAATCAAGTCCCGCAATTGTGATGCCTATCTTGTTAACATCTATCAAGAAAATGTAATCTGAGAGTTATTAATTTTGAATATGTGTCCTGTACTTGATTTCAATGAGGCTTCAGGAGAGTACTTAGGCACATGCTTAAATACTTTAAAGTACTATTTGTACATCACAGTCAGTACAGTGTCATATATACTTTTTTGGAATGTATGTTTGTTTCTTTATCCGTCGTTCTGTATGATGCATACACCCTGTGTGTCTAGTAAGAGACAGTATCTAAAAAAAATTTGTTTTGCCTAATACAATGAGAATAGCATCTGGTAGGTATTAAAGAAGCTGTCTTCTAGTTCACAGAAATAAGAGATAAGAAGGAATGATTAGTTATTTCTGATGAAAGAGTGTCCTGTAATGCATTTTCTAGTGCTTCAGGACAGAATTCAAGTGGTTGGTAATACTATGTATTTAGCAGAAGCTTCTTGTGGATTAATTTCTTCTCAAAATTCAGTTTTCTTATTATGTTAAGTAACTGTTTGATTGTCATATGCAATACATGGAATCTCAGAACCATCTCACAGGGACTAGATGAGTTTTCAGTTCTCCAAGTACACAATGGTAGTGTGATATCTGGGCTATGGGACCACTGCAACATCATTCAGAATGCATGTTTGAAGTGTATTTAGGTCAGCTTGGGTGTCAATTCATGTGGTACTTTAGATTACACAAAAGGGTGATTTTGCAGGGTGGGGAAGCCAGATGTCTAAATTCCATTGACTTTCAGAAAAAGTTACGAACATAACTTCCCTTTGTGCTTTTTTACAAACACAAGTGTGGAGTTCATGTAGTTTTGCTTTCTTTCGCCCATGCTCATGTGATCTCTTTCTGGTGTTAATCAGAACTATTGTTCTCATCTGGGCTGGTCCTGCAGAGTGGTGAGTTGTTAATCAAACAGCGCATGCCATCTGCTTTAAAGCATGTACAGTATTCCAGGGGTAACCAAGGATAAGTGCTCTGGAGCCCGAACTGGTTTCCTGTTATCCTCCCTATTTTATGAAATGGACAGCTTCCCAAGCCTGTTTAAATAAGCAGAATTGAGAAAGAAAAAGACTTGTTTTGATGACTGGGTGTTGGAGATGTATGTACCAGGGCTTGTTTTTCTTTCCCTGGGCATGATGAAACAGTACCTGGTAGCCAACTTATTTTGCTTGGCCGTGCTCCTTAGTTTCCAGTTTTCTCTTATGTGGATACAAAACAATACAAAAGAACTTAAGCCAGATCATGGCTTTGGGAACTTTTCATTTAAAGTAGGTCCACAGTGGCACACAGATTTTCACCACATAGTAGAAAATGTGAATTGCAACTACTTTAGCTGTTTTGACATAAGTTCTTTGGGAAATAATTCTCCAACTGAATTTTCCTTGAGGTCCTGCAAACCTTTTTAGATTCCTTTTCTTTCCAACATTGTTTTTACTCCAGTTGCTATTGTTGAACCAGTCTTCAGTTCAACTCAGAAACAGCTTGATCAGCACACTTGCGGGACAGGCAAACAGCCACAGGAGGGACAGGGACTTCCTGAGATGGCTTCATGGCTGGACCTGATGTAAGACTGTGGGATCAAGGTCACAGTACCAGTATTTGTGTGACTCTGCAGGCTTTCTTATTTATCTGGTATTTTAACTGTTGCTCTGTGTATTCCTTTAGTGCCACTGCCAACTTAATCAACTGCTCCCAGCTTCCCATTCATGTCATTGCACTGCTTCTTCCACTGTGCTGTCAGGTCTGCTTGGGTACTTGCACACCTAATGGGACTGGGAACGGATCCATCTGCAAATAACCATTTATTTTGCTGGGTTGTTTTACAGACGGATCAGCTCTTTGATCAGGTTCATTGCATGGCTGCTCAAACAGCTTGGCTGGCAGAGCAGAGAGGGAGGTAAGATGGAGAAGTTGCTCAAACCAGCTGAAACAGCACTGTTGCCAGAGGTGAAACCCGTCTGTTATTGCTCGGCCATGAAGTGCTTGGACCAAAGACATATCTTGCTGTCCTTTTGCCTAGATCATTTAGTCTTGCATAATGTTGACCGAGGAAAAGATCCTGGTTTATGTTTTTAAGAGCACCATTATTTCATCTCCTCCTCCAAAGAGCCTTGAGGACTTTCTCGCAGTCCCCTTTAATGAACAGCCAAGTCATGTCCAAGAGACTCAAGGCAGCTTGCTCCATTTGCTGTTAACAGGAGAATCCAGCCACAAGTGATGAAGCAGGGTTATTGGCAGAGGAGCTACTGGATGGTTTTGATGATTCTGCTTGGATGCAGGTTCTGAATTTTGTGGCAAGTGATAGCATGCTGAATGACTATATCCGCTGTTATTCCTTGGTTTCTCTTGTTGTGCTGTATTTTTTCACAGTAGGCAGAACTGAAGTCACTTCAGAAATAGCTTTTTGACACTGGAGGATATTTAAGTTGCAGTCTTGCTTTCCCTCTGACCCGTAGTCATGATTTGAATTGAAGAAGGTGGTAGACTGAGGTTATCTTCTAACATCAGAAATGTCTTTAATCATTCAGATCTGTGATGTCTAAAGATGTGGTTATTATTCAAAACTAAAGAAACTGAATTATCCTAAGAGGAGAGAATGAAAGATGCATTTCAGTAGCTTACAATAAATGGAATAGGAAAGAAGGAAGATTGTCTCAAATTTGATTCCCTTCATTGCTCATCAAATAAGGTACAAATTTTTAATTAATTTAAATAACATTTTCTCACTTTTGTCTTAAGTGACCACTTCTGAAGCCAATATGTTCAGCTGCACAAATTTCATTTGAAAATCTTCATTTCCCTTGTCATCCTGATCTCTGTGGAAATTTAGACTTCAAATATGGCTAGTAAAGCAATCATCCTTGAAGTATGACCCCTTCCAGGGTCAAGAGACTAAGCAAATAATGGAAGAGCGTTATTTTTCGTATATTTTGTACTTGACATACAAAAACCCTTGGATTTCTTTTTACTTGTATATTTTTAGACAAATTTGATTTTCAAATCAGTTTGATTGACTAAGAAAAATATCTCCATGGGTAACACTGTTTGCCCTCTGCCTATTGCTTGTCAATAAATGAGATATACATTATTTTTAAACATCTGGTCTTAAGCAACTTCACAAGGACACATACTTAACGTTAGATACCTCTGCAGTTGCATCCACTACATCTGTTTATATTGTTATTGCATGAATGTGAGTCTTGTGTTCATGGAAGAGGTTGGCATTTGCACTGTGAGGTCCTGTGCTCTCAAATTCTCAATACAATGCATTGGCTTCTCAGAAATAAGCTGGCAAGCTGAAAAGGGAGAAAAATGGTTCATGCACAAGCTGGCAGATGTAATTTCGCTCCTGATAACCCTGAAAGGACCTCTTATGTTTATAATGGATTAGTTTTTAAAGAAATAAGTGGACTTAAGTTTCTTTTTCCCTTTTAAATTATCTCAACTATTGCAGGTCTACCCAGAAGCCTGTCTCAGAAGGCAGTTTTAAGAAAAATAGTGGTTGCCTAGGATTATACACACTGTTGAGGATGAACTTGAAACAGTTACGAGGTCATGGCAATGGATTGCTTAGTGTTCAGTTTGTGGTTTCCTATATTCCCAGGTTTTATTTTTCAGAATTTCTGCTCAATCTTTCCTCACTATGTATTTGTGCAATGAATTATCCCTGAGTGTAGCACTTTGAACTTAACCATTACTGAATTACATACTACCTGTCCTGTGGTTTTTCAAGGTCATTTTGAATTTTGTTTGTTTCTACTATGTGGTGCTTGCAACACTTTTCAGCTTGTTATTGTTTGAAAGGTAGTTTTGCTACCTTATCAGCCAAGACAGTAATAAAAACACAGAATAAGACCAATACACCTCTGTCTAACACAAAGCTATCTAATGCACTCTTATAGTGTCGTAAGGAAGCTTTGAAAGTTACTCTTTGAATATATTTTTCCAACTTGTTTTGCACTCATCATATAAAATCTGTAACTAAATTTTTCCATGTTTGATCATAGGAGTATTGTGTGAGACAGTATCAAAAGCCTTATTAAAGTGATAGCTGTATCATCTCAGCTGTATTTCCTACCACCACAAGCTGTTTTTCCTTCTAACCATCCTAAAAAGTGGGTGCTCTGTGCTTGTTGTACATATCAGCTGGCTATTTATTGAAAATAGAAGTATTGACATAAGCAGGTTTTGCTAGAATGAGCAAAATGTAACTATTCATTCAAAGGCATGTTTTTATTTGCTTAAAATTTTAGGAACAAGCCAAATTGCTCAGTAAATAAAATTCAACTTCTTTACAACCTCGCCATGCCCTCAAAGCTGGTGGTGCTGCAAAATACAGATCTCGCCTGGAATTAAATACTTTGAGGTTTCTGAGAAGATAATATTGGTTGTTTCCTACCAAACTGAAAGGAAGTTACAGCTTTAATGATATGTCTGGATTACAGATTACAGGATTACATTACAGGATGTAACAAGACAAGTCTAAGTAATTACAAATTCCCTGTTTCAGAGGCATCTTGGAAAAACTCTGAAAAAAGATTTTGTTTTCAGCAGCTACCAGAATTGCATTTCTCCTGTTGTTTTGTTTTTGAATTTCGGTTTGTAGAAGTAGTAGATAGTTGGTGTTTCTGACTGTCACGATGTGAGTTTTATGTATATGTAACTTTAAAAACAAATCTATATCCCTGTTATTTGTACTCAATATATTCTGCAATACAGATTAAGCCATAAAATATCAATAGCAATGCATTTTCTTCAGTAATGTGAGATGTGTCTGCAGCTTTTCTCCATGTGTGAGTAGGCTGATCCTTTTTTTTGGCTGAGAGGAAATAATAAACTATATGGCAAAAAAACGTCCACTGGAAACATACAAAGTCCCTTCATGGTGACAGGCTGTGTCAGTTCCTACCTCAGCACAGATAGACTGACTTGGCCACCTTATTTCTTTTTATTTTCTTTAGCACCTCTCCAGCCCCTTATGGGGAGAGATTCATAGTTAGTCTTCCTAACTTCACATCTTCATGTGTTCAAAGACATTGTAAACATTTTCATTTGCAGTACATTTAAAGCATTAGATCCTTATATCTCTTTCTCTTCCACTGAAAGTCCTTTGTCATAAAGCCTTGATTTGATGCCACAGCAGCGCAGTATCATGGAGCTGCTGTTACAAAACCCAGGAAGATCTGTTTCACTGGACAGTTTTGATTTCTACAGAGATTGTTTGGCAGTAAAATTAGAGGTTGCTTAAGGCTTCTGCTGTATTGGTGAAGCACACTGATATATCAGTTGCAACATTTCCTTAGACTGAAGTTATTTTTTAGAACTATGGTCAACTTGAATGCAATAAAAGTGATCAAAAGTCTCTAAAGCAAAATCTGTGATGAAAGACAGAGAGGACCAGGTTTGTTCAGCTTGAATAGGAGACTAAAGAGGGGTATGATAACAGACTTCAAATAAATGAAAGGTCACTGCAAAGAGGAGGGGGCTAAGCCTCTGCTTGTGTCATACTTCTTGGCTTTTGAACCCAGTCCAGCAAAGTTACCAGATCTAAGATTTGTATTATTACTAGTACTGCTGTGAGGTTGTTGGTACTGTTGTCAGTACTGAGCCAGCAGAGCAGTTGTTTTTTGCTGGCTGAAACTGAAATCTTGTCTGCAAGCTGTTTCTTCTAAATAAGTGACTGCAGGAACCTCGGAGTGCTACTTGGTTCAGTCTCTGAAGGCAGGTTCTGCTCTCACCCTCCATTAATCTTTTCCTTGCGCCTCTCTCTTCTCTCACTCTGTTTGGGAACCAGCTAGTGTTAGTTGCAGTTGAGTTTTTTTCTTATTTCATGGTTAGTTGCCCACTAGAATTTGGGCTGTTCCATCACAAAGGCCGGTTAACTTTTAGTGAAAACTGAGATGAGAAAATAGCATAGGAAAGTACTGTGGCAGTGCCCATAAGGAATAGGTGCAGGTGCAGTTGACAGTTACCAGCTTGTGCTAGAATTCATTTGATGGCTTTCTGCCTGGAGAGATTGCAAAACTGCATAAATTTTGCACAGCTGATCGGTAGTAATCTTTTCTTTATTGCTAAAATAAAGAATGACACAACAGAGGGGGACTGATAACCTCTGCTCTTGTGCACAAATGAGGAAAATCTTCCTGTTGGGAGGCACCCACTAATATTTATTTTTCCTCAGGTTCCAGGAGGTAGAGGCATGTGCCTCTCCTAAAGCCTCCTGGCCCTCATTCACTGTGACCTGGCAGTTTTTATTCTGGTGAAACATTCTAAGACAGTAGGCAGATTGTAGAGTCCCATAGGACTTATATCCTGGCTGCCTGGTTGCTGTTAAATCTGCTCACTAACCCTGAGGGATCCCAGAGTTTAGCAGCCAAACTAGTAGTGATGTGTTCAAAGCTAGTAGACGTGATTTTATTTCTTTTTACTCAGATATTTTGAAAAAGATCTTTTGAGTCCTGAGATAGCTTAAGCAATTTTTGTTCTTCTGGCCAGTGTCTTTTTCCAAAGTGTCCACACTCTGAAATCAGCAGTCACCATCAGATAGCTCACATATGTAACTCAGTCGGGCTGCTGACTGATCAGTCATTTGGGAGATGTCTGGAAGTATGCTGTGGTTTCAGATCAGCAGGGTTTAGGACACGAGAAGCTTACCATTGTTAGACATGTTTACAAAAAAAAAACAACAAAAAAAACCAGTCTGCCTTTCTTAAAATCCCAGATCATTTCCTTGCAGTGGAAGATTAAGCTGCAATTGTATTCTAAATATTATAGGCTATTTTTGGTGTTTAGCCATCTGCTATAGACTCAGCTATGGTTTCACAGTGAGCTTAAGACCACATTGCTGTTGAAAATAGTGGTTCTGCCATGCAAATATATTGATGAGCCTTCATTTGGATCATCCAGTTGTTACGACAGTCCCTGGCTGCATGAGTGCTATAGCTGATGTAAGGGCAGGAGCGGACAGGGAGGGAAGGGTTGGTGGCACCTGTGGAGGGAGGACACAGAGCACGGCTTGTCGTGGTGGCTGGGTGTGAAACTTCAGGCTCACAACCTGGCTTAGATCTGGCAGCAGGATCTGTGCCAGCACTATGTGCTTTGTCCAGTTCTTTGCCCTGCACTGGCACCGCTGTTTGTCCCATTTGCCCAAAACATTGTGAATTGTTTCTTTCATACGATCATGGGAACTTGTCCCCATCATATTTTCAAATTCCCATTACCTAGGCTAGGTCAATGAATGGCTTTTCTGTCTCTCGTCTCTTTGCTTGTGGACTGACTCCTCTGTCAGCTGTGAAGAATTAGGTTGTTTTTCAGCAGTACATCCACTTTGCCCTTGCTAATTCTCAGTGCTTTGACATGCCAGGTTGGTAGAAGGGCTCTCCTGAATGGTCTCTATCAGCATACTAGGAAAATTTTCCTTGCTTTCCCTCTTTCTAGATTTTAGAGAGAGAGATTGTAGCATTAAAAAAAGGCAAGAAGGGTGGGTCATCCTCTCTGGCTTCATGCAAATTCTGTCTCCTCATGGATGTTTCTGTAGCTTACTTGACTGGATTACCTGATTTTCTTTGCCGACAGGAGTCAAATTAATTACAAGTGACCCTGAGTGATAAGGTTCCACAGGTGTCTATTGCCAGAGTAGAAGATCACATTAAGAAACCATCAAATTATCTGGAAGTGACTGGAGTAAACATGAGAGGTGGTTTATTTGTTTGTGGGTTGCTACTTCAATCGATTGCATTCTTACTGTATACACAAAACAAATGAGTGGCTGCATGGCTATGGCTACAAAGGACAGCTGTAGGGCTCACAGGACTGTAATTCAACAGCCATGTGAAGTGGCTAAGCCAGTCTCAGACGGAGTCAGTCCTGTGGATCCCTATCCCCAGGCACTGGCACATGCCCCCATGTTTGTATACATGGGGTGCAATAGGTGGAGGATGCATCGCTCAGGAACTAACTTGAGCAAAACAAAGGCAAAATCTATTTTTCAGCTGGGTAAGTTCCCCAGTCCTGTTTATTGTAAGTCCAAGAAAAACATCTTTCTTTGCCAAAAGGAAATGGAGACATGGGGTGGGAAAGAGCAGGTGGACCCATGCTGTAAGGGACCACTTCTCTTGGAGGCAGAGTCAGCTAATGCTAAAACAAAGTATTTGCTGAGAATGAATTAAGGTATTTGATGGCAGGTCTGTTTGAGCACCTTCTGGGCACCAGCCCTATCTTCTAGGCAGCTTATTCTAGTTCCTAAGAAGTCTCCCAGTCTGCTGTTTGTCCAGCTGGGGAATGATCCAGCTGAAAAAAACATGGTTTAGGTGGGGATTGGAGGTGCAGTCAGTCTAAAACCTGTTCACTTCAGGACCTCCCAAACGTGCACCCTCATGAAGAAGAGAACAGGATCAAACTGCTGGTGTTGGGAAGAAGGTGGGCATTGTTTAAGCTGTCACTGCCACTAAAGATCAGCAAACTAAAGGAGAAATGCATTTGCTCATATGAGAAGGGCAGTTATTGATATAAGCACTCCATTTTTTTTTTTTAACAATTGGCCTAAAACACTGTATCTTGAAATGAAAGGATTTCTTTTTTCAGTGTGAAAGCCAAAGCATTCATTCATATGTGCTGAGAGTCTGTTTCATAACTCACATTTTTAGTCACTGGGCTTCTCTTTACTATTTTTAATTTTCCTCTATAGCTGCTGTGTTTCTTCTGACTTTCTCTACTGAGGCATATATGTCTTCTATTTTTTCCCACTTTGTTTCATTCACTGAAGCATATGACCTGTTCTGTTCTGGAGTATTTTAAGTCTTTCATCCATTGACTAGAATGGTTGGATTCTGTTAATCTTGCAGGGAAAAATTAAAAAAAAAAAAGGAACAAGAAAAAGGCTATGATTTGGAAGTGAGGTTTATGCTCTAATATTCTTTCTCTCCTTACATGTGTAAAATTCTCTTTGCCAGCAATGGACTCATCATCATATAACGAAAAGAGTAGACTGAAATCAAGATGAGAAAAAAGGAATAGTTCCCTAATTAATGTTCTCAGTGCTTCTCTTTAGTAGGTAATCCAACTGTTTTCTTTTTCAGGAGGATGAGCTATCTTTGTTTTTCAGGAGGCATGGTGCTTTGTAATGACTTGCTGTATGACCTTTCACCATGCAGTGGTAGAAGGAGAAATAAGGCTGAGAATTCCTGGTCCCCAGCCCTGGATTTAAACTTCTCCATCTTTAGGCATATTTCTGGGCTCTGTCCTGGAGTTATCTTGCTTACCTGTCAATACAGTTGGTTAAAATGAATGTGAATTTATGAAATGAATGTGAAATTAAAGTGAATGGTGGAAACAAGGGAGGCTTACAGACCAGTGGGATACTTGTGCACTGATCAGTGCACTTACACTTGCTACCCACAAAGTAATTTTTCTTTTGGCATCCGTTGTGAGGGATTGATTTACACAAACAACATAATTCTGGTCAGCTGAGCAGTTTCCTGTAATGGTGCAGAAGCCAAAATTGACACCATTCAGTGTGGATCCATCCTGTAACACACTCTTGCCTATCATGAGACCTACTGTGCAAAATAGATAACTGGTGTAACCATATACCAGTATGAGCTGCACATAGCTAGTGTCACACTCTGAAGTCATCCATTATTTTCAGAAGCCTTTGCTCGTCTGGTCTCCCTAGCCTCTCAAAAATAGGTTTATATTAATAACTTTATGGTAGGCATTTTATGTTGAAATATGTTCCTACTATATTGGGATTTTAGTCTATCCAATAAATGTCCACTGTGGTAAACAATAGAACACAGCACTCACTAAATTTAGAGGGGAGATTCTTAGTCTTAAGTTATTTGCCAAAATCTCATTTATTTTGGCAGCATCAGCTAGCTTTTAAGTAGTAAATGAATTGCTGAGTATGTCTAAAGAAGAGCCTGTCAAGTGATCGGTATTTGATTCCAATAGCTTCATCAGGAAAGAGATTCCAGCACAAATGAAGGAAGTCTTTCTTCATTTGTCAGTCTTCATAATCGAGATTGAAGCAGCTATAAATTACATCTTTCCTCTGGTGGGAGCCATTCATGGTGGATGTGTTACGCTATGGTGCTATCCCTACTATTGATGGCTCTTCGTGCTCACTTACTCAGACTTCCTGTGTTGCTGATTTTAATTCCTTATGAAAGTACAATGGCATAAGAATTGATCTGTGCTGGTGTGGTGAGAAATCTCTCATGAATGGATTATGACAAAGTTGTACTTTTATGGGAACTAGAGAAGGTATGAAATTAACAATTGATTGCCTCACTTTTCAATCAGTCTGAGCACTATGACGAATATTATTGCTCTGCTCCTCTGCCTTTCTAATGAGGGAAGACTCAGCTACTGGGGGAGATTCTGGCATCGGATCCTTTCTTCATTATATGCTAATTCCGTATTTAACCTGGGTTTTCCACTTCAACATGGGATGCACTGTTGAATCTAAAGCAACTGTCAGAGCCACAAATGAAAGCACTGTCACAAGCTACCTTGAGGTGGCTTTGTATCAGCTGTTAGTGCCAGGTGGATTCAGTGAATGAATGAGTGTACTCACACAAAGAGGTAATCAGTCTTTTAACACCTTCCCAGAGGTCTTCTGGCACTCATTCCTATGTACTACTTAGCCGTGCTGACTCTCGCTTTGCATCGTTAGCTGGAAATGGGAGACATTACATTCTTTACATTTTAAGCAGCCCTCAGAAACCCAGAATTCTGCATACTAGTTGCTTGACTGCAGGAACCCATCAGGTGCCCAGTGCTGGTCTGAGCTGTAGAGAGCAAAACCTGCTACTTTAATAGTGCAGGAGGAACGCTGAATATGAACCTGCTTGTTGTTTGACCAGAGGGTTGGGGGATCTAAAAATCAGCATACAGAAGAGATAAAGGGGCTGAAAGGAAGTATGACTCTGCTAGGGTTTTAAGTACTACTCTTTTCTACTTATTTCTGGGATCCCTTTTTCATTTATGCACCTCAAAATAGCTGACAAGTGGAGAAAAGAGAGGAAATTAGCACTTCTTAGCAGGTGAATTAGTTGGCTTTTTGAAATGACAGTATTTATATATAGACTTAAAACATTGTGGCCACCTCTTGATCAAATCTAAGCTGCCAGGTGGCAGTCCTGTCCCTACCTGTTCGAATCACTTGCTATTTAGACAGCCTGTAGATTATCACATACCAGATTATTGCCTAGATGATTTTAGTTTATTTCTGAAAAGGAATAAGACAGAATTTTTCACTTGATAAGACTTATAAGCAGCAATTCTTGTGTAAGATAAACATCTCATCTGCTTCCATAGTTTGCAGTCCCTATCCGGTTGCTCAATTAACTGAGCTCCTTCAGTCTAAGATAGAGGAACGTGTCCATGACACCAATGGAAGGTGTCACACTGTAGATAAATTGTTCTTTCTTCTATTGTAGTATGTAAGGGTGAGGTCTTGCAGCATAGCTCAGCTGTTGTAATGCTCACTATCATGTGAAAAAAAGTTTCTTTTCCTCTTTCTACTCTTCCTCCCATCATGAGCTGCACAGTTCCTGCCTTCTTTTCTGGCACTTGTCTTACCCTTGGCCGGCTCAGCTCACTGAGCCCACAAAAATCTAACTCAACTCAGGAAAGTGAATATTCTTCTGAGGATTTAGTGAGCCGGATCAGCTCAGTTGAGCTGCCAAGCCATGCAAGGTATGGAGCAGGAATGCACAGAAAGGAATGGCGGAGGAGGCAGGCCACCCCTTGTAGCAGCAGTATGCTGTTAGATTGGGCCAGCTGCAACATGAAACCTTACCTGAATGAGACACCATGCTGGAAGTTTGCTGAAGTCTGGAAAGGGCACAGCATAACCACCACTGATCTGTTGAGTCTTCTAGTAATTGGCCTACCCACCTCCTTTTACTTCAACAACTGTTTTGAATAAGTAGAAGTTAAAATTAACTCCCAAATTCTTCCCTGGAATAAGTCCCTCTAAGAAAAATTCTCAGTAGACAGCAGATTAATTACAGAATGAACAAACAACAGGAGCCAGTGGACCTCAAAAAGAACAAAGATGGGACTAATGTGACTTCTAATCCCTAGGAGTGGGTTCTTCTCTCTATTATATTTGCACATACTTTGACCAAATTAGGGCAGCTACTCTTTTTAGCATCAAGGATTTTCAGTGCACGTGGAAAAATAGTGTTTATTTTTGTAACATGCACATAAGGATTCTATCTGCATACAAAGCAACAAGCCAAGTGCATCGTACCACAACCCAAACATGCCACTTCATCCTACTTTCCAGGCACTCTGAGCATGTTGGAGAAATTGTATTCCTTGCTGTCTGCTCTGGCAGCTGTATTGCCTGCTGTGGCTACATGCAGCCTCAGGGCAGGCATGAAACTTTATGAGTATGACCATACTGTAGCAGGGTAGGCTAACGCATGTGGGTAAGCTCTGATTAATTACCTCGAAGGCTGGCAAAATATTATACAAGGGTTTTTGCTTTGTGCTTCATGCACTGCACAGCAGGTACATTATTTCTCTGCCTGAAAGTGATGCTAGGAGGATAAATCCATTAATATTTGTGCAGTACTCTTAGTACAGTTGCTACATCTTGAACTGACTAACTCCTGAGGGTGAACCACCAAAGGGGTGAGTATGGGCACAGTCACCTTTCCATACAGAGGTAGTTCCTCCAAGCAGGAACTGGGTGTGGTGATGTGTGGTTTGAAGGGGTTTGTACTGTCTCTGCCAAACTGCTGATGTCCTTGTCATTTCTGTGAACAAACAGACTTCAGCACATTCCTGTATCAAAACAAAAAGTGCTCATTTAATAGTTAAAAACCCTGCATTTTATTGTCTTCTATAGCACAATTCATCTTTCAGCCTGATGCCCTTGGCAGGTATTGTTTTAGGTCCATTTTAACTACAGGCATTTCTCCTCTGCTAGATTCTCAGCAGACAGGGATTAGGATGTGGTACTTAGCTGAAGCTGTCCTGCTGACAGATTGCAGTGACCTTGCTGTGACTTCTGTTCTGATCTCACTGGCACTGCTGGAATTTGACACACTAGAACATGAGATACTGGCTCCATTATGCTACTAATTGGTATCCAGAGCATTGTGTTCCTGCCTCCTTCACCATCTGATGGAGGTGGCAGATAGTTCTAATTTATCTTTGCCATGTGATTTAGGAGGCTTAAGTCTCTATCATCAACCAGTTGATGCCCTTATCCTTTCGTGTGGCTGTCTTTATCATATGCAGGTATAAAGATTGACACAGGCTTGTATTCTGAGCATGGTTGGTGTCCTTATCTTCCTATTGCTGGGTGCTCTTCTGAAATGGAAGGAAATTGCTTGATCACTGAAGATGGATAAAACACAGTAAATATTTTCGTATGCACCATTAGAGGTATATCTTCAAATATTTTCATTATTTCTCAAATGTGCAGTAACATCTTTTCTTTTATTTTATTTCTGCAAGGTTATGTAATCTTTGGAATGCATAGATTGGCTTTTATTTTTGTCTAGTGGTAGTGTGAAAGGTAACACAGTCAGAAAATTCATATCCTTAAGCAGAATATTTCAGAGTTTGCTCTGAATGGCAGTTTTTGTCTCTATAATGATTTTTTTTTGTCCAATAATCACAAAGCTAGACAAACAGATCAACAAAATGAGCCAGAAAACAACTCCATGTGGGAAGATATCTATAGCTATTTTTTTTTCCATGGACAAAAAAAAAAAGTATTTTTCCAAAGTCCAGTTTTGTCAATCCTACACATCGCAATTTCATGCTGTTAATTTAATCATTAGGGAAGCTTATGACCCTGAAGAATATGACTTGCAAATGCCTTGGTATCAAAAGGGAACAAATCTGGCCTGGAGGGAGCACAGGGAGTAGCTGTAAGCAGCAAACTGCTTGACACAATTAACAGAAAAATAACTCATAGATTTATTACTGCAGCTTTGCCAGCTGAAAGTAATATAGTCATTTATTTCTGGCACTGGTTAGACACTGATGGCTACATCTACAGGGGGACTTCAGCACTGTCAAAGTGATGCTTACCTGGTAGAGTCCTGGCTCCCATGGTAGAAATTACAGCCTGCTGTTTGGCCCCATGGCTCTAGTGCAATACATGGAAAGGCACAGAAAGGTGTCTCAGATTAAGATGCAAAGCAGTCTGCAGCTACCTAAAATACCAAACATGAAGTGGTGAATTGCACGGTGTGAACCCCACTTCTTTCTCCTAGGTAATATTGGGTTGCAGGAATGTGCTTAGACCAAATGAGAATTCATATCCTCTTTTTAGGTACCTAAATTCACCCTTTAAAAATGAAGTAGGTGGCCACTGATGCCTAGATGTCAGCACATAGGCTGTGGATGGCTGGGGACAGCTCCCTACAGGGGAGGCTCTTTCTCATCCTTGATTCAAGCATTGTTCTTACGTTTCACACTAGTCTGCCCACAAGACTCAGTGGCTCCACCTGAAGAGTCCTATGTGGGCACAAGAATTTCCAAATCTCAGAAGTATGGTTAGGGCAGCTGATAGGAAAACTTGCAGGGCAAACCACAGAGCAATTGTCAGCATAGATATGAAGGCAGCTGACATCCCTGTAGTGGGGTTATTGCAGCCGTGCCACATTTTTCTTTTCTCTGAACAAGGAAGGATTGGCAAGCTACAGAGGAAGACTTTTCTGATAATATTGACAAAGTGAATTAATGACTCATAAACTGTTTTAATGAGACTATTACAGAATGGAGTTCAAGCAGGAATGTTCAAAGGGAGTTTAATGCACAGGATGTGTTCAGAACACAAGCTCTTTCTTTTACACTTTCATTTACCTGATTATTTTTCAGTGACCTACGAAAACGGACAAATTTGAACAAGCAGATTCTCTTTATTGGGAAATATTGATGATTGGTTTCCCAGTTTTGTTGGTTGTGTTTTTTAGTACAGATGCACACAACTAAAGGCAGATTTATTTCTTCAATAAAGATGTGAAAGAGATGGGCTGGTAAAAATCTTCTTTTCTTGACCTTAGTCAAATGACATAAATTGGAGATAGAAAATCCTGCAGCTAAAAGTTATTATCTGCTGAGTATAGCTGTTACAGTTCAGTGCCTTTTTATAACGATCATACAGCTGAATTTAAAGCTTTAGGCAACTATGATGAATAGTGATAAACTAATGCCCAGTAGTTTGGGGATTTAAGAAAGGACTGTACATGCAGTTTACCTATTTGTTTTTCCAAGATCATATTATGGTTGAAGAGCATTTTGGTCACTGTGCTGATTTCCTTGAGGAAAACCTAATTGCTTAACAATTTTCTGTTATTGTTATTTATTGAAACAAGCTTACTTAGGTTTTTATGGTCCCCTTTTCCATTGTGTTCAAGCTGCTCCTAAGTAACTCTTGATTTCTCCTCACAATTTCCTTGGCATTTCTCACATCATCATAAGTATTTGTAACTTAGAAAAAAGCTCTTCTTCTTTTACAGGGGAAGAGTCTTGATCAAGAGACCGTTCTCAAAAACATTACAAATTGGAGGCGTTCTTTACCAAGCAACACAACCAGCAACATTTAGTAGTTCACCAAGGGTGCCACATTCAAACCTATCAAGACATCACAAAATGGCCTGATTTTTTTTCTTAGAGGTTAGACTTTTTTTTTCAAGAGGTCAGACCTCTTAGAGGTTAAGACCTCAGGATGTGGTTCCACAACACGTGGCATCTGGTGGTAGTGCCAGATAAAGGGGTTGCTGCTTTCTTCCCCTCCTACCTCCAGATATTCTTTCCTTCCCCTGTGCTGCAGAGAACTAGTCCCACAGTCAGCCAACACAGAAGTCATGAACCAGATCAAGGAACTAATCCATGTTAAAAAATAACCTTTGTTTTGTTTTTAACTGGGATCGACTCCTTGGTGGAAGTCACAGCAGGGTCTCAGAAGTCATGGTGCAGGGGTGGCGTTTCACAGGGCAGCTGTGAAGGACCTGCTTGGCCAATGGGAGGTAAAGGTGGAGCTCTGGGATGGGATGTTCCTGCCAAAAATTCGTTACTCTGGAACTATGGTCTCAGATTTCCCATCTTTCCCAGAAAGAGCAAAGCCATTTTCCTACCTGTGTAGTGCCTCCTTGACCTTACTTAAAAGGAACCTGAGCCCTGCACAACTACTATTTAACCAATGCTTTTTTCAGTAAGGCCACTGTGAGAACTTTCCAGGTGCACTCTGTGAACAGATTAAAGTATTTTATTCCACTATTGAGCACTTAGGTCTTGAAAGCAGACTGATTACTCCCTACTTCCTATCTTCAGTTGTTGCTGAAGCAGTCATTTTTATTGAATTGCTTAAGCATAGCATGGCCAAAGGTTGGGGAAGCTATAAAGCCACAGGTAGCTAAAAATTCTCCAACATAAAGACATGTTTGGGAATGATAACCTATCATCAATAGCTTTGCAAGTGGAATGACAGACTCTGTTAATCATTGTGAATAGTCTGCTCTGAAGAGTTCAGATATTGTCACTAAGGAGTGGTCCAGTCCACCCCTCATTAGGGTGATGAAACTGCGCTGCTTCAGAGGGCTGAGGCGAAACCCTCAAGTTACAACCAGTTAGCCTGCATTGCTGGGGTGTGGGCCCTTCCCCACACCCTTGGGAGGAAAGCAAACCAGAGCTGGTGATGGGTAGAAAAGCAGAAGTTGCTCCACCAAGTGGCAGTTTCCACAGGCCAAGTCATAATCCCATAATCCAGGGGAGAACCTTCCCCTTCTGTGTGGAGTGTGAATTCCCCCAGGCCTTGATACCGTGGCTGTCCCTGCCCCACATACGCACTCCCAGGTCAGCCAGCAACATAGACCTGAGCCAGGTGACGGACGGCACAAGATCACGTTTCTGTTGGGCGCCATCTTGTGTGGGTACTTGTGCTGTGTGTTCATTCAGGCTTTACAGTGGCCATGCAAAGATGGGCAGTGCTAGATCTGGCATAAAATCTGCCAGTGCAAAATTAATCCATAAAAACTATTTTATTGCATTTGAACCAGCAGAGTGAATTTATACTGGATGAGTGCCTAATGTCCCATGACACTTTTTGATCCATTTCCTGTTGCCTCTGACGAGAATTTACCATACTTTTGAAGATTTGTAGACCAGAAAGAGTGGGACTGGGTGAATTTAGGGCAAGGAGTAGTGAGGACAATTCTCTGGTAGGTGGAAAGGAGCTATTTGTGGAGCTGGTAATCAAGAATCTTCATTAAAACTATGCTGTGAGGAAAGAGAGAGAACAAGGGACTTCTAGATTCAGAAAGGCAACGTTGGGAAAACCTCTTATTAATGAATGACAGCAGAAGTTGGGTCTGTCTTGTATTACAGTGTGAAGAGAGCTCTTCCCTGCTGTTGAGCAGATCTGTCCCAGAGTAACTCCTCCCGGGCACACTGCTTAAAACACCCCACTTCACCGGTTTTATCAGGTCAGGGGTGATGTAGCTTGTGACTGTTATTTGAGTGAAGAGGTGTGTACACCAGTGTGTACAAACACAGGCAGGACCATGTCATTGTTTGAGAAACTTAATATCTAAGAGTCTAGACAAGCATGATCTATACTTTGAAGGTTCAAATTTGAAGCATTACTCACAAAAAGAATTTAATTATCATCCTTGGAGCCTGGTTCTCACCCGGTACCGCCTGGTATCAACAGCTGTCTGTTGTCAACTGTTCCCTGGTCTCTAAAAATAGACAGAGATAAAGGCCATATAAACTGAAGGCATAAAAAGGCAAGATGATTTTTTTTTTTCCAGGGGAAAAATCAACAGATACATGGACTTGTTCTTACAGCTCTGAGTCTGAACAATAATGCTGTAGAGTGAGTGGGACTCCAGACAGGCCTAAGGGTTGTCTGCATGAATGGCAGTGGCAGAGATGCAGTTTAAAATGCAGAAAAAGGAGCGGAGAGTTAGGCATGTTACCTTTACAGGAAAACATTATTAAACATTTACTCATGGCCTAGATATTCCCAGATATCTTTATCTAGAAAAGGAAGGTAAATTAAAAAGTAAAGCCAGAAATAACTGTTTCTAAGTAGGTTAAGAATCACACAAAGTGACTCAATCTGCCTGGAAAATGTTGCAATCCCCACTTCAGACTTGCCTGCCCCTCCCTCCTGACAGGTGAATGTTCCTGGGAGCCGTGATTTGACCAGCTCCTTTGCTGGGTAAGCAAGGAGCAGCTTGGCTGAGAAAATATTATTCCTAATGCTCTGTTTATAACCTTGAGAAGGTCTCCACAGCAACAGAAGCCACTGAATAGAGTTGGTCATGACATTTTGACAGAAGAAGTTTTCCACTAGAAAATGCTGTTTTAAGGAAAAAATGCTGGGGAGAATGATTTGATGTTGACAGTATTTTGGTCTGAAAAAGATAGGGGAAAAACTGAAAAATGTCTTGGAAGGAAGAGTTTTTTTCTTTTTCAAGCCCACTGCCTTCCCTCCTGGGACCTTTCATGTGAGGAAACAAGACTGCTATCTCTTCCTTTTCCATTTTGGGAGTAGTGGTTAAATTCCCAGTTAATCTCTTTTTGACTCTTTACTGTTGATGCTCTTCTGAGAAGGGTCTAAATAAAACAGGAGATGAGAGAAGCTGTAAATCCTCAAATATCTAAAGTATTTTGGAAGCTCTATTTAAGGAAAGAGAAACTCTGAAATAAAGGCAAAATAATACATTGGAAGACTGTGCTATAATTACTTGCCCATTCTGTTTTGAATAGTTAATTTTATACTATGTGGCCTAAAATCTCAGATTAAAACTCAAGTTTTTTGTCTGCTTTGCTCTGAACGAGTTATCTTCATCCCCGCTCTTTACTCTCAGACATGAATTGCTGGATGTAGTGACAGCCAGAGACATGTCATTGCATATAATATCCTCTCACTAGCATTATTCATTTCACTGAGAAAAGGTCGTGGGACCTGCAAGTGCCAACCTAGTGATTTGTCTGTTTTCCCAGTGATGGCTTTTCTCCTTGTGAAGCCAATGGAGAAAATGGTATGGGTAATAAATGTTTCTGTAGACGCAGCTTTCACAGTTGTTCTGCCTCATGACTCCTTCCTTGCCCATTTGGTATTAAGAACCCGAATAAAAATGAAACCATTAATTCTTTGCAGTCAGAAAAGACAGGGAAATACACAACTGTCTTCCTCACTGTCTTCAGCAAGATAGTTATTTTTAAGAGCTTCCCATGGGATTTTTGGAAATGGATTCGGCACTTGAGATCATTAGTCAAATTTCCTGATTCTTTCGGTCACTTGACTGCCTGCTGCCACTAGCTGCCATTTCTGTACCACCTTTCTCCACCGTGCTCTGCTGCCGAGATTACAGTAGCCTGTTCCCTGGAGGCTTCTCCCATCCTCCACGCCTGCCCGATCTCTGTGAGAACTGTCTTTTCCAGGCTTTCCCAGGTGTAGGTGGGAGTATAGCTGCACCACGCAGTGCCAGGCAATGTCTCCAAACCTGGGCTAGCGCCAAACGAGCTTCCTCTGGGCTCACAAGTCCTGTGTGATGGGACAGGGGCAGACTGCTATGGAAACATGGCAGGTCTTCTTCCAGAGCAGTGAACTGCTTTACAGACGTACACCAGGGCAGTCAGCCGTCGCCGGCATCCTCAAGCTGGAAGCTGCTAGCAGTACCGCAGCTACGTCCCAGTGGTACACACAACGAAACCCAGCCTGCTGTCTATCCTGGAGAGGACAGGAAGCAGATATTTTGGCAGCTGTCAGACTCCCAGATACCTCCTCCTGCACCTGCCTGTTGGCCAGCACAGAGTCACGAACTGCTGCTACTGCCAAGGAACAACACACAACTCCCTTTCCAGGAGCCAGCCGCCATCAACAAGCTGTGCATGTCAGCATGGCGTGGCATTGTCTTATGTAAATTTGCCATTCAGGAGTGTGCCAAGTCACCAGAGATGATCGTGCCATGTAAAAAATGCTGGGAATGGGAACAGGATTTGTCAAATAATAGATCTGGAGAAAGCGTTAGGTTTCTAAGTGGAGTAGCTAAGATGAACAAAAGGATGGAGGTGAGCGGAGAGACAAATAGCTCAAGGTCACACAGCATGTTAGTAGCACAGCTGGGGTAAGCATTCTAATTAATCAGGCCATTTTCCTATCACCTAATCCACGGACTCTCTCGTGCTTTAGGTTCAGAGGGCTTACATCTTTGGATACATTTTTCGTGGAAAACATCGTCTCTGCTTACCTCAAACTACATCACACCATAGGGTTTGCATTTGCTGTGGCCACTCAGCATCTTGACTCTGGTGTTAAAACTGGCAAAGAGGCAGATGATATCCCCTTTGTCAAAGCTAACTGATGGAAAAAGGAGCAAAGCCAACAGCAAATGCCAGCTCTGATAGGAGGCTGACGCAAAAGAGGCTGAGGAACCATATAGGACTGCTGCTCTGGTTATATAACCTGGAATATTTTTTGTAAATGCTCAAACTGACGTGCATTGTGTTTTGGCATGTGTTTGTCAGTGCCCTTGTTTTACAGCCTTGCTGAAGACTCATTGACAGATGGCACTCAAGAGAGTGCTTTTTATAGGTGCCAGTGTCCAACTCAGATACAGTTTCTGAAAGCAAAAGGTGTTTGGGGGTGGAGGGATCTGAAGCACTGCCAAAGCATTCTGTAAAAGGTGCTTTAGTGGTACTTCATGCTCTGCAAAAAGGGGAGGTATGTGGGAGATGAACGAGGAACATCAACTCTCATAGATGTAGAGTCACCAGATGATTCTAGTAGAAGGTGAATAGCATTTATGAAATGGAAGAATAAGAAAAAAAGGATTTTAAAGGACATACCGTGCGTCCCAGGGGCAGTGTGTATCTAACCTGGTATTCTGGAGAATGATTTCTTGCCACAGCTTGACCTAGTTCTTGCCTGGAGACTATGTGTGTTATAAGTGAATCCAAATGTTGGCTGTCTAGTGCTTCATAGCACTGTTCTCCTTTGTGCCAAGGAGCAGCGAGGCTCCCTGGAGGGGATGGGGGTCTTGGGGCTGACACTGACCACAGTGCAGGCTGTGCCCTCACTGATGGTGTGCTCTCCCGTGGGGGCCAAGCATGGAGGGCAGAGCCAGGTGGTAGAGCCAGGCTCTGGGGCTCCATCAACAGCCCCAGACTGGGGGAGTGATGACCGGGTCCAGGGTCCATCCAGGGTGTTTATCCAGGAGGAAAAGGAGAAGGGGCCAGAGACAGGACTGGAGACGAAGCTGCAATGTGGATCTGAAGTCCATGCAGGAGGCAGGGCCAAAGACTGTCACTCCTACGGCATTGCTGGTGCAGGGACTGATGACTGAGCTGAAATGGTGTCCTGTGCCATGGACAAGGCAGGGGCAGAGGGCCCAGGTGAGGTCCATCAACACCAGGAAGGTCTATTGGTGCGCTCAGGGCCCTAACACTTTGGCAGAAAAGGTGTGTTTTTACAACAGGATGACTCATGTGCAATGGCTATCTAGTTTGACCAGAAGGAGGAAATAGAGGTGATTTTGGTTGCAGGAAATAAGAAGAGTACTTTGCCTCTACTTATGACTTTGCAGTTAGGTAGATAAAAGTACACAGTGCACTTACTGCGCTTTCATGAAAACCTTTACTCATTGGAAACATCTCAATCTCAGTGTAGCTACTCTTCCTCTGGGGCCAAAGGATTTGCAGGCTCAGACTTCTTCCCACAGTTTTGGGAGGCTGGACGTGGCAGTCCAGCCATCTCTGATTCCCAGTCTTCTGGCTGCTGTGTGTTCTGCCTAGTGGGCGTTCAGGCTCTCAGTTTATGTGTCTGGGAACAAGGCAGCAGGCAGGCTGAAAAACACTCATAGTCAAGGGGTTTATTAACCGCAGGCACATTGCTCTTTACATGTGCTTGGGAAGTTATACATATCCCTGAAATAACACAGGTCCATAAAGTATCTTTTGTGGAGGTCTGTAACAGAGACAAATATAGAATCCATTTATTCTTGGAAGTGGTCAGCTGTGGAATGATCCTTTCTCTTCTGGAAGTTATAAAACTACTTTGTCACACACTTTACAACTTCTGGAGAAAAAGAAGCAAGGCCGAAGAGCCAACAGTCTTCTCTGGAGGATGTCTCTGAGTTGGATCTTATGTGCACTGAGTGAGGCACAGGGTCTTTGCAAAATTAATGGTGTGTATTCCTGTAGCGAAAGATCATATTGTAAAGCAAACATATTGTAATGCGGGGAAGATGAAATAAGGTAATACAAACAACTATGCCATTTCCTAATTCTTTTGTGCAGCGTCAGATTTTTTTTTTCTGTTACAGGTTTGTTGTGTGCCATTTCACAAGGAAAAGCAAGCAGAAAATATCTCACAGTATGAGGTCTACTTTATTTTTAAACACTAAGAAGCTATTTCACCAACATGACAATGACATTGATGCCTGTGTAAGCCATTTGAAGCCTTTAGATTAATTGAACATACTCACATCCTTCATGAGTGCACTCAGAGGAGTTGAGGGGGTTAGTCCGTCTATGTTGTGTTTCCTACAGCAGGAGAATGGTGAGATGCCTTCTCTGAAGGGGACTACGTCCTAGTAGACTTTGATCCTTTTGCCCTTTTTAGACAAATTTTCCTGTTCACCCTGACCTCTTTTACTTTGGCCCATTTGTCTTAGTTCCAAAATTCAATCCTTAAGATTCCTGTCCCAGCCTACCATCCTCCCCATCTCCTCTCCTCACATGTATGTGAGAAAGGGCTCTTCTCTTACACCAGGCTATTCCCTGTTAAGCTTCAAACTTCTGTCCCTAAATATGGGGACATAAAAGTTTTCAAAGAAAAAGTTAATCTGCATATTTTAATATTAGTAAAATATGAGCAAAGCTGGCTTTTCTTTGAATTCATTCTTAGACATTGTTGCACCATTTTGAATGATACTTTCTTAAAGCAGATGTCCAGCTGGAAAATTTAATCCACAGTGATGGAGATCTGGCAAAGTATTCAGAACTAAAAAAACACCATGGAATGGGAATTGTCAGACAATGCTAATTATAGGTGTGGCAAGCAGCTGTAACAACCTACACGGCAATTTTTGCTCTCTCTCTGTTTTGCAATTTAATGCTCTTATGCTCTGTTGCCTAATTTTAGAGCAAACACACGTTAGCAGTTCGCAACCAGGTAATACTTGTTACCATCTGGAACAGAGATTATCTTAAAATGGGAAGTAGAGGAAACACTTTTCCATGTGGTTTTGACACTGCCTGTTCCTGACCTCTCTAATGACTGGAATTTAGGCAAAGCAATCATTAGAGGGAGGAGAGGAAGGAAAAGCAGGGGGACAAGGTGGAGCAGGACAGAGTGCCAGTGTCAGAGCCAGCAGTCAGTAGGTGCACAGACAGAATTAGGATGAAAGATTTACAGTGAGCAAGAAGCAGAGTGTGTGGATAAAGCCACTTTCAAGGACTGTAAGGAGCATAGGAAGGGAGGACGATACAGAAGATGACTTTGAAGAAGCAAAAATGACAAGAACAGGCAAGAGAAAATAAGTAGGAGCTACGATTTGAGACTAATAAAAACCACCAACAAACATACATGGTGTTCCAGTCCTATTCAGAGAAGGTGCTATCTATCCCAGAAGTTACGATGACGAAGATCAGCAGCTACTTTTGAATTACAGTATTTTCTCTGAATAAAGGGCAGGCAGAGGAAGTCTATCCACAAAGTATTGGACTGAAATCTATGCTCTTCATATAAAAAGAAGAAAAATCATTTGTGTTTGGCCTTTAGTACATGAATCCTGCCTGATCCTTTCACTCAGCCCATCATATCTCTCTGCTTTCTGCATGTGAAGTCTATGAGGAGCTTCTACAGTTTTTTTTTTTTGTGAGAAGAGACTTCAAAGCTCAAAGATTCTTTGTGTAACTGCTCATAAATGCCTAACTATGCAAGTTTTAGGGTGTAGCAAGAAGTAATAATGTAATATTAGTTCTTTGTTTTTAAAATAGTCCTGTAATCAGAGCAATCCTATTACACTGACCAGCACGAACGATAAAGACAGGCATTGGTTTGGGTCAACTGTCAGTAACAGTTCATTCACTTTAAAGTCAACACACTTCCAGGTACCATAAAAATAGGTTGCAATACATCTGAATGGAGTAAGTAACATGACAAAAATTTGTGTGGACGTGTTGTGTGACAGTCATTCTGAAAACACTATCATAGTCCATCACAGTAGTAAGGTAAGGCAACAACATGGTTTGGAGTGGTCTGAGGACAGCAGAGCAGAGGAGAGGAAAGGGAAAGGGAGGGGAAGGGAAGGAAAAAGGAAAAGAAAGGGATATAATGTAATGCTAGTTATATTGCTTTCAGGAGCTGCACTGAATTTTGTAGATAATATTTTGAGTGGCAGAAAATCACCACCTCTATCTATAAAATATAAGAAATAGAAAAAATCCTTTAAAATGTTCATATTCACAGTAGAACCAGAAAAGAAGTTAGGCAGTACTGTGTGGGAAGCTACCTGGGGTCACAGGCACTGGTAGCCTTTGACCGTCTTTATCTGCCTCAAAAATAATGGTGTTATAACAGTTTAGAACAGAAGTTTGTATCTCTCACATCATTAGAAGAGGATATATTTAATCATAGTGCAGAAATAAGTATTATAACATTGTTTCTGAAATATGCCAGAAAGGAATGTCCTACAGATCTGAAAAAGTTCCAAACAATGAAAATTTTGGAGAGGAACAATACACAACCACTTTTGCTGTAGTGCTACAAGAGCCTTACACTGGTTGAGGTGTAATTCTCCTGTTGTGAATTTAAACCATGTTTCTTCACTTAAACCCTGCTTGCTCACAGCATTGTTTTTCAGTCCCAGGAAAATAATTTAAATCAACTTTTATGATTCTGGAAAAAATCTGATATTTAGATTGGCTGAGCAAATGGAGATTTTTTTGAACTTGCTTCAATAACTTTTTGTAAGATAACAGTTGGCTTTCAGTACATAAAACTGAGCAATTAGTCATGACTGAAATCAGAACTATATAGCTGAAACATGCTGTTTAATTAACATTCTCCTACATTCGGAACTATCATAAGACAGTAAATAATTCTGAGTCTTCTTGAAAAAATAATTCCTGAGCCTTCCATTCAAATGGTTGAATACCTTTAAAGTCCATTATGTAGCAATAGAGCTGCTGCTAGCATTACATTAGCAAATTTGGAGAGCTGGCTTTGCCAGTCCTTTTTAGATTTTCTTGGGAACTTTTCATCTCAGGCATCTCAGGCATTTCCAGCTGTAAGCTTTACTGATGATTTAGCTCCCACATTACGTTGGAAGCTTTCATCTCAATGGTTTCACTGAAATGAATTAAGTGTTATTTTGAAGAGTTGGGCCTTCTGTTCCTAAAATATTTTATTTTTACAGAGTTTTGGACAGATTGTCTACTATGTTGAGGGAGTTAGGGCCTTTTTTCCTACTTTTGACTCTTATATAAGGAGCTTTCATTGCTTCCTTCACAACCTAAGAGACATAATGTAAGGCATTTCTCAATAAGCAAAGCCAGTGTCTTTTCTGTGGAGCATTCCTCTGATTTAGCAAGAACAAAGGTGCTAGGTGGCACATTTACCACTTTATCTTTCATGTCTTGAAAATGTATACGGTGTTTTTGGTTGTTATCTAGCTAATTTTATAAATTGCATTTTGGAATTGTGTTTCCTAAATGGTTATGAAAGCTTCATTTAAGATCACGCAATTCTAAATAATATGTTGGTATGATAAATTCAAGTGATTTCCCAAATTAGTGGGTCTGTGTACCTCATAGTTCCTCCTGTTGCGGTCTTGTTGCTACTCCAGACATTAAACATGCTGTCTTAGAGCCAACATCATAGCGTTGTTTCTGTTAGCTGATCTTGAGATAAGATAGACTAATAGATTTTTACTGTCTGATTACATTTGCTCAGCCATATGTTGCAGGCGTGTTTTCTCTTATCTCATTTCAGGAAGTTTTTAAGTGGATTTGTAATCCACTTAATGCAAATCCAGTAAGTGGATTTGTGAGTTTGTCTTGGTCTCTTTCTTAGTAATTTTGAAACTCTAGAATTATTTGACTGCTTGCAAATCAAAACAAAACTCACTCTGTTTTAGATACTTAAAATTTAAACATCCAAATGCAAACTGGTCTTCCTGGGCTTTCTTTGCAGTCAAAAGAGAGAGTTTGCCCTCCAGGGAGCAATGAATCCGACTGTAGACACATGCTAGGGCAAGATGGCTTTTGTCTTGAGAAGGTACTCATTTATGTTCACTTACTATACATAGAGTCAAGAACGACAACCTTACACTTTGGCATCTGGGTTTTAAACTCCTGGATTAGAATGGGTGAATTCTACCTTTCCTGTCACAAACATCTTTTTGTTCTTTTGTGGTAACAGAAGTATCTTCTCGTATTTGTTATTTTTGATAGATGCTTCTCGTTTTTTGTTAATTTTCCATGAGAACAACATAGCTTCTATGCATGGAAGTCCCAAGTCTTGGTTAAATTTGATATATATATGGGAACTGTGTGTATGTACAACTGAAGTACTGCATCATTCATTTCAGACTAATCAAAACATGAAAAATCATTCAGCTGGGATGAAAACAAAGAATGACCATATCTCACGAAGTTATGTGCTAAGAAAATATTAAGTTATGGTGGATAAAGTATCTCAGAAATGTGAATAAAATGAGATATTTGGTTTCTGGAGCAGGCAATGGAACAGAGAATATGGTATGACAAACAACAAAAGTTGAACTGTTTGCTGCTGGGAAGGTAGGATTTTTCTTTTTTAGTCAGCCACTTATTAATTGCTTTTAACACTTTGAAAATGTAATTTCTGTTTTGTGTTTTTATGAGCTGTGTCTAACTTCGAAAGGCATAGGATTAGGAAGCTGAAACACCTGTAGGTCTCTGAGGCAAACATCCAGCCCTCACAGAGGTAACAGCCCATACCAGGCTCCTTATCACACTGGAAACAATCTGCTTTTCTGTTTAATAACCTAAGACCGTCAGTTTCTCTTTCCTCCAGGTTCCTAACAAGTGAAAGAAAAGTCAAGGGGTAGCTGTTGGCTCACTGGCCTTGAGAAAATTGGAAGTGCAAAAGGGCTGTTGATTATCTGGTCAGTTTGTGCTTTTGTGGAGATCGCTCACTGGGCTGGGATAATGAAAAGGAGAACTGATAGCAGGGAATTGGCCCAAGAGGAGTGGCGGGATCTGGATCTCTGTCAGATGGAGGAGTTCAGAGGTGGGCACCCTATGGCAGGAATTGCAATGAGAAGCCTTTGTGAGAGAAGGAGGAGGAACAAAGGTCTCCTGGTGGAAAAACAGTAAGAACACAACAAGAGGACTTACACTCAGGAGCTACTTCTATAACAAAATAAGCTGCACCTTCACAGCCTAAGAAGAAAGGACCTAGACCTTTGTGCAGTGGAATTCCTTAGCCTAGGGGTAGGTAGCATTACTTGCTGGTTCTTCATGGGAAAAGAGAAGGACTTAAAACTACAGAACTGCAGAAGTGTACACCTCATAGGCTGAAAAAGTGGGTATGTATAGACTGTGTCCAGAGGAGTGACGGTGAGTCACGTAGCCGTACCTGAGGGAGCTGTACTCCAGCTAACTCATGTGCAGCAGCACCAATGTAGCAGTGGTGGGGGCTTCGCTGCAAGCTGGGAGAGCCAGCCCAGCCCAGATACCTTAGGGAGTCACTCCCCATCGCAGGAGGGAAGACCCTGATCACATCCCATCAATCACTGCAGTGGAGACAAGTAACTTCTTAGGGTACCAGCCCAGATATAGTAGGTAGACAGAGGAACTCTGACTATTAGCTTGCTATTTTTTAATTACATCACCCTTTCCTCTGAGCTAGTAAGGAAAGCTATCTATACCCCCTGTCTTTACAGTGTTTTAATAAAATGGTAGAAGACACGGTGATAAGGTGCAGTGCTTGTAGAAAACACTAAAGGATTCCAATGAAAAAACATAGTAATGTGGAGAAAGTGAGGAAAAGGAGATGGATCTAGGGAGTTGTCACAGAGAAGGACTGTGCCTTTTTATTGTTTTCTGTTATGTGCAAGCTACATTCGTTGGCTGAGTTATTGTAGATTGGGGCCATGTAAATTCTTTCTTTCAAATGATAAATTATTCACGACTGGGATTTGGAAAGTCCTGGGTATGGTATTTGCTTCCTTCTCCAGTGGCAGAGGCTGGCTGCAGGCACTTTGAAATACCACAGAATTTTTTTGCAGTGGACATTTTTTTCAGAGCAATGTACTTCTAACCAGCCTAAATCCCAGTGGGATGCAGTTATACTTAAATGGGAATGCTTATACTGGCATACCTTATTCTGGTCTGAGAAGAAAAATAAACTTTCCCTGCATAAAGCTCTTTGATGCTATACATGGGGTCCCGCTTCCCAAATTTAGGTACGTATAAATTAGTCTAATTTTTTGGTCTTCCTTTTAGTCAATGGGAGAAATACAACTTCAGTACACATATGTAAAATATCTGAGACAAATCACAGAAAGCGCCCTGGAGATTCCCTCTCCATTGACAGTACAGGGTGCTTAACACAAACGACATTTAGATGTATAACTTTCAAAAGTCCAAATCTGAATGAGATAAATCTGACCATATGTATCCGCACTGGAACTTGAATCACTGTGGCCACACTGGTGCAAAATCATGAATTCAATCAACGGAGTTGTATGGATATGTTTTTTTCCCCCCTGAAGTAAACCCAAGCTTACACCTAAGGCACATGACAGAGCTTTTATACACTGTGGGTAGGGACTTTGCTACACTGTAGGAACAGCAGGCTGAGTATTTATGTAGGTGGGTTTGCTAACTGTGTGGTAGACATATTACTGTGATAAGTACCTGGTTGCTTTGTAGTGCACATCCAAAATACAACAGCTGATAACATGTTTTGAGCTAGTAGTATAGAATTAGAAGTTGCCGAGATAACGCTGGTGATAGTTAAGCTTGCTAAACATGTTCCTTTATAAAAACCAGCAGTGTGTTTCCTCCCAGTGTAAGTACAGTTGATTCTTGACTTCAGTGAAAATATTTGTCATTTTTATGGAATGCAAAATACAGAATTTAGACAAAAAGCATGGGCTTTCCAAGAGAACCTCTCTCCATCTTCCCCCCTCAAATAACAAAGAGATGGTATGCAACAATATTCATCATAGATTAAATTTCTGTGGCTTTTAGAAAAGCTTAGGCTTGGTGTTGGGGAAGTATGTCCATTCCCTGTGTGGGGGAGGACCTTTCTTACAGAAAGCTCTTTGTAGTGCATTTGGGCTTTCCACCTTCACTTGGTGGAAAAAGAGCAGCGTGAAACTAATGGATTTTGCCCACAGTGTAGGCAGTGCAGAGAGCACTGGAGAGCTGTGTGTTGAGGCAGGTACATACAGCAGCCTTCACCTACAGTGCAAGGTGCTCACTGGGAGGAAGAGTCTTGCACTCTGCATGGAGGATGCACTGTACGGTTCTCAGCTGCTGCTCTGGGCTGAGACCTCTGAGTGCCTGTGCTGTATAAGAGATGATCTAAGTGAGTGGGCCTTTCACCTTTGATGGTCATAATTGTGAATGCCATTTAAGATACATATCTTAAAGATAATCTCAGAATTACTGTATTATCAGCGACCTAAAATTTTAAAACAAGCTCTGCAACTTTGTTGGTGAAAGCTGAAGTGCAGTTTTAACCCCAAAGTGAATGGCATTATCACTAAATTAACAGTATTGACTTACTTGTACATGTATATCCTTTATATCCTGTGACTCAGTCCAGTTTATAAATGGTTACTTGCATGGCTGAAGATGAACGTTATTTGTGTCTGAACTCAGTTACTAAAGTCTCAGCACATGACTGGGTTACAGTGGCTTGAAAAGATGCTGTACATCAGAAGACCTTCACTAGCTGTTGGTAATTGTCCAGGTACGCACACTTAGCCCACTGCAATTGTGAGGTGAGGTGATTTTGCTTAAGCCTCTTTGAAAGATGTTTAAATGATTCTTGTTACCTCATATTTGGGGTGGTCTGAAAGCATACCCATGGATAGCTGGCATGGATAATCTGACAGGCTGAATCTTATTGTTCCATCTCTTTTCAGGTTTGTTGAGAGACCAGCAACTGCTGACCACATTCTGATGTCCTCCCCTGCTGCCTACCTACATGTTCTTCCTATAGAAAATAGAGTTTATGGAGGAAAAGGGATGAAAAAATCTGTAAACATTTCTTCTCCTTGCAAAATGGAATGCCAACAAGCGGCCAAAACATGCCCTGAGCCTTGCTATGCCACAGGTCAAGACAAGACATGCCAGGTACACACATACACCTGAGATCTGCAGAACACAGCTGGTCCCCGCTGTATAGACACAGCATGAAAGAATGCTCTGAGCAGATTGCTGAGGCACAAGGACCAAGAGTAGCATATGTATCTGGACTGAATAGAAGTGATCAAGGGCTGGGGGAATAAAAATAATTTTACAGTGAGTGTGTTGTAATAGCAGAAACTGCTTCAGTTCCTTCCTTTTATCCACTTGGATCAAGCTGTCTGAAAGTGTTTCATGTCTTCTGTTGCATCACATGAGGAAAAAGATGAAAAGAAGTGCTTAGCTCTTGCTCACTAGGTTTATGTTGAACTTACTATGATCTGATGCAGAACTCTTTTTTTAGAGTATAGAGAACCTGAAATATAGTGGAAGTTATGCTTCTAAATTCTCAGCAAAAGGTTAGGCTTATTTATCCTTTTTCCAGAGTGATGTGCAAATATACAAATTTACTGACAGTTATCATATGGGCTAGTTTTAACAAATGTTTAGTTCTTACTTTTCAAGAACAAAAAGACTTAAATATGTTTATAGATCAGGCTGTTGGTGACATTTAACAAGCAGTTTCAATGTTTTGAATTTTTGCCTAGCAGGCTGAGAGCTGCACCATAACTCTTTTTTAAATAGTCTTCATAGCTTAAATGTTAATTGGGGTTTCTGTTGTGGATGTTGAGGTTTAAATGCTGCTGATATAGCTTTACTTGAAGCAAAGTAAGAATTAGGACAATGTGAAATATATCCTGGTGTTGCATCAAAATGGAAATATGGAGTGTTATCAACCTAGACTTGTGGAGGGCACCGCAGAATTGTGTTGTGTAGTATCCGTGGAGTAAGATTGTTACCTTGCAAGGCACACAACAGTTGAATAAAACCCACATCAACCCACATTAGCTATTTCCTGTTAGAAAACACTGGGTATTGTTTTTCATAGCCACTCTTTATGAAACACATGTTATGATAATTGTCAAGTGCTGTGATACTTCTTCTTATTTGGTAAGTCTTGTACATGTGGATGAGATATTATTTTTCCATGGATATGTTTATATGAATTGCAGCCAGTGCCTCTACCTAGAAAACTATGTCAATGTAATGCAATGTTATGTAAGTTTTGTTTAGGTTCTTACATGCTGCACGTCACAGAGTCTGAGTGGCTTCCAGAAGTGAAGTGATGGGATTATCACCTGCTACACGTGGTTTTCTCTCTCCTTGTCTTTCCAAAGGTGACTTTTGTGCTCTTTTTATTTCAAGTGTCTTTTAAAATAGTTATTACATTGCCTGTACACTGTTCTGTATGTATTTATGTGACTCACAGAGTAGAAGATAGTGAGCTTTGTGCTGGGGATAATTCCAGTGGGAACTCATCCAAAAGTCTTAGGCTGGCCTGCTGAGAAAGCTCTGTTTTCTGCACAGCTTTTCTTTGGAGATGGATAGTCCTGCTGTGCCTGAGCAATGAAACTGCTGTCTATTTTTTCTTGTCCTGTCTCTCTCTGTAGGTGACCATTCAGGTAAGTGACCAGGGTCCCAAACTTCTGAGTGCCCTAGGAATTAGGATGCAACACTGCAAGCAAAATGGCAGATTAAATACAGGTCTTAGACCTGCACCTATTCAGAATTGGTTCTCACAGCAGCACAGGTATATCTTTTCACGTCTGTAGTACTCATTCTCTGTTCTACTGGGGGGAGGGAGGAGGACAGCAGGACCCAGGTTACAGTGATCCCAGGAGGACCCCACAGTTGGAAAGAGTGCTGCTGTGGGACATTCGTCCCCTCCTTTCCTTTATCATTCCCAGCTTCTCCAGGCTGAAGTCTAACCTTGGGTCTTCAAATCTGGGTGTTAAAGCTGAAGCAGCATCTGATATGTATCACCCAAGTGATTATTAGAGTAGCGCAAACCCTTTTGACCAAGTATTACTGCTGCGTGTTTTTTTGTCTTTGGGGTTTTTCCCAAGCTGGATGTTGCTTTTGAACTGAAATGATCTGCGTGTCTCTTAGGAGCTGAGCTGCCTGGAAAACATTTTGATCAAATTCCAACACAGTTTTTCAAAGTGTGTTTCTTTTGCCTTTTGCTAGCTACTTCCTGATGCTGTTTATCCAAAACACCACCTGCTGTCAAGGGCAATTCTGGCCATTTGAAATGTCTCCGTATCCATGAAGCAGCTGTACCTATTAGGTTTAATTTCTGCAATGAATTACCAAGTGTATGTAATTTAAAACCCACTCTTCTTCCCTGCCTTCCTACCACCACCAGTCATCTCTTTTCATCTGTGAAAGCAGTGATGGAATTAGGCTGCCAAGAACCTGGAAGGTTTGCTTTCTCTGTACCAAATTTAATGTAATATATGCAAGAAGTGGGACAGTTTTTCTGGTTTTCTGCCATATCATATAACCCTGGAATCTGTTTTCTACATGACTAGCAACATTAACTACTAATTTCAGTTCATTTGGAGGAGAAGAAGGAAAAAAGGGGAAATGAAGACTAAGCTTGGGAGGTGTAGCAATACAAAAGTACAATTCTCTAGTAAATATTTTAAAATTCCAAGCGAGTCTGTAACTTGGGAACAATATGCAATGAAACACACAAGATTTATATATGGAGTAGATGCCCAAGAAGTCTGAATCAAAGTGAAACTGACAATATAGTTTTGCATGATAGTGGCCTGTGCTGTGTGTTTGGATCAAGAGAAGAAGGAAGGAAAGAGAAACTGAATTATTTGTGAGTATGGTTGGACCCCAACATAATAATAGTTCCTGATTTTTTTTTTTAATTTCTTTTTTTTTGTTGTTGTTCAGGAGATCCTTAAGTACTATGGAATAACGGAGGAGTGTCAACAGAAGATTTGAACCTTAGCTGCCAGCAAGCTGCTTGCATGGTGTGACCATCCCATCCACTGAATGTGCTGGAGCTTTCCTGACAAGGTTTTAATATTCTGCCAGTGCAGACTGACTTTATTTTTAATTTTTTTGAGATATTGGAAAATGTTTAGCCACTAAGCTGTATCAGCAGCTGAAAACATCTGTGAGGATTAATATAACTGTTGGTTCCAAACAACCTACATAGCTCTTTTTACTCCTTTTGGCAAGTATCCATGAACACGTTTAAGTTTTAGAGACCCTTGAAGTAATCATTACAGCAGTATTTGACCAATGTATTGCATGGACTGCTCACCATCTGTAAGTGAAGAGCTTAATCACTGTCAACAGTCTGACCCTCAAAAAAATCCTGATGGCTGACTGGCTTAAAAATCATGAGACTGGAAAATTTAGAGGACATCATTTTTAAGTTGAATATCATGAGTCATGTGATATTGCTGCTGTCTTCTGATCAGATATGCTTGTCATTATAAACTACTTTTTCTTCTGTTCTTCTCTCCTTCCCTCTCCAAGTTCCTATATCTCTTGTCAACCAACTTTGTCTGTAATGGTGAAACTGCTTTTTGCAGAACTTTGTTAGAACAGAATGGAATATTTCTGTACAGCTTCTAGTGAGGAGGTTAAGTATTGAATTCAGTGAGGCAGTTCCAAGCAGGTTTTTACATTATTTGAATAGATCCAAGATGTGCTTACCTGGCTCCCCTGGAACAAAACAATTTCTAATATTTTCTGGGACTGTAACTAAATGTTACATCTGCTGTCAAAGTCCATAACACTAGCTTATGTCTTTGCAAATCTCTGGACCTCACTTAAATAAACACTTCACAAAAATATACGTTGCATACTTGGTGGTGGAGAGATGCCACAGTTAGATGACAGAGCCACTCTATGAAAAAGGTCTCACCATGCATTCCCAAGGGACACATCTTGTTAAAATAAAATACAAGGAAAACAAGAACATATCAAGAATAGTGGTCTGTGTATTTCAAAGGCAACAAGCTATGCCAAGAAAAACATTGTAGTCATGCTTCCAGCTTAAACAACGTTTGAGAAGCATATTGAAAAGCTTTCTACTTCAGTTTCAAGTTCAGTGCTAGTGTGAGTTTTCAGGCTTAAAAGACTTTTTTGTTGTATAATTTGACACAATATAGAAAATACAGAATTAAGAAAAAGCATTCCTAATATTGGAACACATTTGTTATCTAGTCTGAAAATGCATGAAAAATAGGTTGTTCTTTAAGAGACAGCAGGAAGAATGTTTTAGAAAAATATATATATATATATATTTAAAAAGGAGAATCTAAATTGGAAAATCAAATCAATTACATTTATATGCAATAACGGATAATGTATTATCATACTGGTAATGGTTGAAAGCCTAAAAAAGAAATTAGTCTTTCTTGCAACAGCAATAGCTGAATGGAAAGTTGGTGATGAAAACCCTTGTTTTAGGCATACGAGTCTTAGCTGTAGTGTCTCTAACAACATTACACAGCAGCTTCTGCTGGCTACATACTGTATGAAATCTGTTCTCCTAATATTGTTCCTTGGAGCAATTATTAGCAAAATAAGAATGGTACAAAAGTGGTAAAAATCAAAATAAATATTTTTTCAGAACACATTTCTATGGATAATCAGTGAAAACCATGTGAACCTTAAAGGAAGGAACATGATGAGTGAAAGGGACAGGAGTAAAGCTGCAGGTGACATCTGGCAAAAGGTGACATCCAGAGAATTTAGCTGATTTGGACAGGAATGAACTACAAACCAGCCAACCGGAGTAGTGCTCAGAAGGCAATATAAAGGGTTGTGTTTCTGATCAGTCCTGTGTTGCCATCTGTCCCTGCTTTAAAGACAGGGGCAACCCTTAGTGGCTCTACATGGTTTCCTGCTTAGGACATTACCTGAGCATCTGTTTCATTTTGTTGGATTTCAGTATTCCCACCAATGAAAGGGAGTACAGAACTCTAGAAGGTGAATCTGTATAAATTAAAGAGTAACCTAACCCAGCTGTAAAACAGGAGGGGAAGGAGGAACATTGCACTTTTATTGCTCCTGTACAATATGCTGCTCGCACTGGCCATCTAGACCTCTCAACTTTTTCTTCTCTTTCCACTTTGACTGCATTTATCTTCTGGCAGCACATTTAGTTTCTTTAGCTGTGTCTGTGTGATAGTTCAAGCTGTAAGACTGGACATTATTCTATGTAATTGGTTTGATATGTTTCCAAAGATTAGAGGTGTGTGCTTCTGGGTTTTAGATGTTGATATTTGAGATGTGCTGGTAGACATGGGTTAGAGCTGTGTGTTCAACCCCAGTGGAGCAGGAAGCCTAGGACACTCCAGACTGTCCAGCTTCAATAGAATAAAACTTTAGCTTGTCCTATCTGCACCAGGGTTTTGTAATGTGCTAGATAAAACAGCAAAAACAGAGCTTTGGAAGGTCGCAGTGAATGGAATTTCTATAATACGTTCCATAACCAAACTAAAACTTTCTGAAAAATAATGAATTAAACTAATCTCTGGAAATTATTTAGCACTTAAAAATGACATTGCGTTTTGTCTTCCTTTTTCTGGAAAGTGTCTGAAGTTTCTTAAGCTGCCTGATGGGAGGCTGTGAAAGACCTAGATCCTAGGGATCCTAGTAGTCCTTGGCTACTATGTCGGGGACAAATGTAGCTATTTCATTCTGCCTCTCATTTTATTAGGCTGTTTTCTACATTGGGTATTAATGAGTCGTATTGATCTTCAGAAAACAAAACAAAACAAACAAACAAAGGAAAACAGCCAAGCCAATTTCAAAACCTGTTACTTGAGGAATAATCTGTGAAGACCAATGCAGTATCTGATTGGAGATGGAAGGAAGGCACATTTGCCCAGCATTAGATACCTAAGATATGCATTCATGATGGCTGTAGCCAGCCTAGCTGTTGAGCTGTGCGGCCTCAGCCTCCACATTAGCCAGCCAGGCTGGCTTCCTTCAAAGGTAGCGGAGGGTGAGGGCCCTGCACAAGACAACTGAGAATACCTGAGTTGAGAGAGTCCTGTTCTACTGGCAAAGGAAACTCTCTCATCTCTGTTGGATATCAGGAGACTTGCTTGCTTCGGAGGTGTCTGTAATTGGGTGGTGCCAATTATCCTTCATATGTAAATTTTTAAAGAACTAATACATTAGCTCAAGTCTTCTATGAAATATCATGGAGGCACTTAATTTCTGTTGGTTTCATTAACCAAGAATATTTTAATTTCTTTCATTCTCCTAAACTGTCCTTACCTAGTTTTCACTTCCTTTTCCTTGCACTGCTGCCTTAAGATCACCAAAACAACACTTCATGGTTTGGTCTTATCATAGGAGAATCAAAGCTGATATACAGTGAGAAATAGTGCTTACTAAATTTAAACATCAAGGCAAGCTGTTATCTACATGCAAGACAGCTTTATTGTTATGATCATTTATTCATTGCACTTCTAGGGTACCAGGAGCTGTGCAGCACATATTCCTAGGTGTGCTCTCTGCCCTTTGAATAATGATATTTTGGAATTATCCTGAGAATGAAAAGCTGGTTGATCTACTCTTGAAGCTTGACAGGCGATATTCTTACTTATCTTTTTAAAATGAGACAATAAAATATAATCACCATTCTTTCTGAGAATCTGGAAAAATGTATATTGCAGACATGAACAATTGCAATTCTCTTCCTCTGTTAATCACACTGGATAGGATTACTTACAGATTTTATGATCTGATTACCTTCTTCACGTAATGCGATTCACCACCACAGTTGGGGATAAATGCTGCAGGAAAACGGCTGTGAAAGGTAAAGTATACATTATTCTTTGAGGTGGTGCATTTATCTGTTTAGTAAACCTGGTTCATGGCTTCCAACAGCTACAGCCAGCCATGAATAACGTAATTTGTGTCTGCCCTTAGGGGCCTGGTAGCAGAGCAATTAGGACACCTGGCCACAGAGGCAGAATGGTGAGCATGAGACCCGCTCCGTATTTGTGCTGACAGTGTGTGCCAAGGGATCCCGCTTTAAATGAAGGCTTAGTCATTCAGGCTGGCAAGTGGACAGTGGACAGGGGTGATGCCAATGGGCTCACGCCTGTCCCTGCTGTTTTCTGCAGAAGTGGACTTGCTTTAACTGCACTTACCTAGGTCTCATCCCAAGACTCTGGTGGATAGTGGATGTGTTTGGTAGATGCATATCACTGCCCTCTTATGGACAGAGTCAGCAGAGATCAGGAATACATCATCAGTCCCCCACATCAAGGTGCGTGGTGTGCTTCACACCTAGAAAGCCTCTGTGGTTCAAGTAGTGGCAACCTTATGTTTCACAGTATTAAGATTATTAAGGGCGTCCAGTCACCAAATAGTATCTTCACTCTGTTCTGCTGCACAGACCCAAATCTCAGTCTTGCTGGTACCCCCTTATTCAAACATACAAGCTGCCCTTGGAACCTGTTATAAGAGCAACATAGATTAGGAAAATGGCACTATAAGCAGACTGAATAATAATATCAAATCTGGTGGGCTAGCACTGTGCAGTCAAACAAAACCAAGATTTCACAACTTCTGTGCTAAGGGAGAGAGAAAGTGTATTCTCCTTAGCTGGCATTAAACCTCCCTGGCTATAATGTTGGGCTGCTACAGTTTCAGTCTCTTTTTTTAAAAATGTAATGCCAAGCTGTAGCTCCATTACTCTGTTTGTGACCTCTTTGTCAATCAAGTCTCTTGGAGTTCTAGCATCTGTTCTGGATCAGGTTTTGATCGCAATTCCCTGCGATAAACAGCTGCCTCTTTTCTCTGTACTTGTGCAGTGCTACCTAAGGTGCCCATCAGTCAAGGTCAGTTACATGCTATAGCTCCCAATCTAGTGAATTACTTATGCTAAAGAGGGAAGATCATGCCACCTCCTTGCTCTGCTCCTTCTTCTTCTGGTTGCAGAGCTCTGGCTGTCCTCTGCTTTGTCTCTAGTACTCATCTAACTGTACAGTGAACTGACTCAACATGTTAGCCCAGCACTAAAATAACCCCAAATCAAAAATGAAGTAGAGCTGTTCGCTGCTTAGCAATTTGAAGTGGCTTTATTTTACGGTCAGAGCATCAGAAGTAACACAAGAGAGGAGTTGAGGCTCTTTGGTTGGGAACAGGGATATGGGCAAGAAAGAGGGAGAAAGAAAGTGGAGTAGCAGGACCATCACTTCCTAAAGCAACCAGCTGTTCTGTCTCCTCCACTACATATCTGGCTATACTCTTAGCATCTCAGCATCTCCCTCTAGCCAGGCTTTCTCATACCATGCCTGTCAAATAATGGTGTCTATGGTTGCCATTTTACAGGAGAGAAGCTAAGGCACACAGATGGTCAGCGAGTCTCCCAGTGTTATACAGATGAGCTGAGACATGGCAAGGAATCGGAGTCGGGTGTCGCAAACCTAAGGTGAGTGCCTGAACCACTGGCCATTCCTCCTTACCAGGAGGTGCAACCAATCTTTCCTCTTCCCTCTTTATTCCTGCTCTTATATGCTAACTGTACTTCTGCTTAGGGGGTTATTTTAATACTGTGCTGCAAAGGCAGAGGTTTGTTATCCTCCTATCCTTTTATCCGTGGAACTATTGCAAATAATCTGCCAGCTAGGGAGTAAAATGGAAGTTGTCTTCCATTTGTTGATGCCCTGTTGTAGGCTGACTAGTGAGCATCTATGATCCTCTGTGTCTCTGCCACAGTCTTCTAATTTCTAAGCTAAGTATGCTAGCACTCGGATTTCAAAGTGTAAAAAACATGTTTGGCATATTCATATGCAGGAGTGCTTCTAACAGGAGTTTTTGTGAAAGTTTTCTTCATTGTCAGGATTGGCAATATGAAAATCTCTCTTGCTGTTTAAAAGTCTTAAGGTAACATGCACCAAAGATGAGCTTGTTTCTTCGTAATAATCATGTGACACTCTTAAAAGTCATTGTACAGACTGTACATGACACTCAGGGACATGTTTAAAAGCAGTGTTACCAACTTTCAGTCTGATGTTCCAGTTCACATGCATATAGAGTAAGTCAGATTGAAGCGTTCTACTTTCAGGTCTTACTGAGATCTCTTTAATTACCCACTTGTAAAATCTTCTAGTAGCATGGTACAAAGGCAGAAAACAGATCATATAACACCTTGAAAATAAAGTAACACACTGGAGCTGAAAGCTTCTAAATTATGGCATACTTATTGCATTTAATATTAGCCTCAAATAAAATTTTTATTGGCTGTGTTTTGTTCAGTGAATGTAGCCTCTTCCACTTACAGAGTACTTGCAAACAGACTGTGCTTTCCTTGTGCATATTCTGTAAGTATGTTTGCAGTATGGAATACTTGGTATCCACAATACAAGCTGTGCTATTTAGCTGTTATTAGTTACTTAAGTCACTTGTTATTATTTCCATTACCTAATTGGGGGAGAAGAATTTATAATTAGCAGGGTGAGTTTGGCTTTCTGAATAAGGCAGTAATTTGTGGGATGAGATTTAGCAGTGAAGTAGAATTAGGACATTTTCCCTTTTCTTAATTATATAGATCTTGTCCATAGAATCAATCCTAGAAAATTAAGTTACTCTTAATACTTTAGGAAGGGAACATATTAATTTTTAAATTCTGTATTCTATTAAAAAAGGAAATGTAGCTACATTCTTAATACTAACTGTGAGAAGTATTGGCAGTAGAGTTTGGTTTATGTAGGTCTGTGTACAACATCTGTATGATGTGTCTATTATGTACTTAGATATCTTTGATCTGTGGGCTGTGGCTCCCCTAACCACCCTTAATTTGAACCTGAAATCAGTGATACAGCTCTAGGTAGAGGCTGACAGTTTGTTACAGGATTCTGGTTAAAGCCCTTGCTGTTAAGGCAGTTTTTCTGTGCTACTTATGTGGAAACACTGAAATGTATTAGGAATTCTGACAATTAGGAGCCAGAAGCTTATTCCTTCTTCCACATTGGGTAGGACTGGAAGTCTTCCTAAGGATACATTTAATGTTAGAGTAACAATAGGAGTCAGACCTAATTGGAGACATCAGCTTCTGTTGAGTCTATATGGGAATATTATACTCTGTTTAGGAGTATTATCCTTAAATCTGGGTTGTTCAGTGTCAGTCATGCAGTTTTAAATATCAGCTCAAGCTTCAGTATTGGGTTGATTTTAACAAGCATAGTCTCTGGCACCTCAAATTTTAGTTCACTCTGTATTTGGCTTTCAAATTATGTTATGAACTCTGACCAGTAGGAATGAGAGACTGAGAGTGGACTCAAAACTGACAGGGCAGTGCATCTAGCCTCTCACTGGCCTGTGATGAGCATGAGAGTCTGAGTAGTGCTCTCAAGGCAGCCTTGACCTCTGTTGGGCTCATACAGAAATGGTAAGTTAGATGTCAGGATGAATTATCTTCAGAGGGTGCTTATCGCTCTTCATGGACTGCTGTGGTGGTTTTACCCTGCTGGGCAGCTGAACTCCACCACAACCGCTCTCTCACTCCCCCTCCTCAAAAGAAGAGGGGGAAAAGAAAGTTTGATGGAAAGAAAAAAAAGCTCACGGGTTGAGATAAGGATAATTTAATTAAAGGGAAAAGAAAGAGGGGAAAAAAACAAGCAAAGGCTGTATGGAAGCACAGAAGGAAAAAAATTATTCTGTACTTTCCATCAAGGAGCGATGTTCAGCCACGTCCTGGGAAGCAGGGCCTCAATACGCGTAGCGGTTGTTTGGGAGGACAGATGTCTTCACAACGAGAGCTCCCCCTTTTCCTTCCCCTTTCCCAGCTTTTATTGCTGAGTGTGACATCATATGGCATGGAATATCCCTTTGGTCGGTTTAGGTCAGCTGCCCTGGTGATGTCTCCTCCCCACCTCTTGTCCACCCCCACCTACTGGCTTTGGGGGCTTTGGAGAGAGTCCTGGTGCTGTGTCAGCAATGCTCAGCAGTAGCCAAAATATTGGTGTGATATAAATGCTGTTCTAGCTACAAGTGCAGAGCACAGCACTGTATGGGCCACTGCAGGGACAGTTAACTCCATCCCAGCCAGACCCAGTACAACTACACAACTACACAGAAAGACTAGTGTGACTGGGCTTTCCACTCAGATGTCTGCATTAAATGCCTACTGCTAGGTGGGATGAATCAGGTCTTTTTTTTCACATTGGCAGTAGTGCTAATGAAGATCAATTGCATAAATGTTCAGCACATCAGTAGCAATCTAGTACTACTATGGAATTTACTCAGAATATTTTGATGAGAGGTTGCTTTCCTTGTCAGTTATTTTGAATAACATTTTGAGTTTTTGACAAATATGGAAATACTGTGAAAATAGGAAAACTGGATCCAAAGTAGGTGAGTTCATTCCAGCTTTGTTCAGGCTTGATCTAATTCTGAAGAAAGTGCCTTTCCACAAGACGCTGGGTGGAGACACCCCGCGTTCTGTAGCTCAGCCAGTCTGGCTGTTTTGGTTGGAAAATTCTGTTTCGTTTATGCTTTTGTTCAGGCCAACTTTATGCTAGCTTCTCCTTTCTAACAGATGTGCAGATTCACCTGGCTCCTATACATTTGGTAGAGTTTCCCTCCTGAGTTCAGTGGATGTGAAAATAGACAATAAGCAATACCTATCATGCCTTTCATCTTTATCTGCAAACTCTGTTAAGTCAGCCACCTCCCCCTTGTACAGAAGAGGAAATTGTAGTTGTGAAGGGGCTTGACCAGGAGCTGATTCTTGCTTCTCTGAGGGTTGGGCTTGGCGTAGAATTCATTAATCTGCAGCTCTGGCTTAGGCAGGCATTTTCTTCCCTCCTTCCTCCTCCCTTCCTTTCCTCCACTTGGCTGCTTGTCCTTGTCTGGCTCTCACCCCACCATGCTAGTACAGTTGTGAGCAGAACTGCTGAATAAATTGGACTGGGGAACTGTTCCAGCTAAAAAAAAGGTTATTATATTGGAGGTCCAGATTATATTTCAGCTGAATCACTTCCTTAGGAGACTACGCAAATGTTTGTGCTGGGAGGGCAGTGCAAGAAGCAGGATTGGACATGAATGGCTTCAGCTGGCAATAACATCCAAAGCCTCAGTCCCAGGAAAGTGCTCTCAGAGTGAGGGCAAACCTGATCAAGTGACCTGATAGACTGTTAGCGATGGACCTGCTTTGAGCAGGGAATTGGACTAGATGACCTGCAGAGATCCCTCGCTCAAGGTGCTGTGCCTGACTTTTTTGGCAGTCTGCACAATTTCAGTTTTTTAAAAAAAAAATCTTTTTAGTATGTATGAAAATATATGTGGGAGACCTAATTCTAAACTTTTGCTATGGCTTAAGTGAGAAACAACTCCAGCTATGCAAGTAAAACTGGAATGAATCAGTTCCAAGGTGATATAAATGTATCCAAGTGGGTATTTGTAAGAAATGGTGCAAGCAAATACAGTTCTACCTGTTTGACATCTAGAAGGGGATTCATTGATGGATTCAGCAGAGAGGAATAAGTACTCTGATACATTAGTCACCCCATTCTAAGGTAGATATATAGATTAATTCAGATGAGTTGTACTCCAAAAATTGTCTCTCCACTACATTAAAAAGGTTGTCTAGACAACTAGCTCAGATTTGCTAGTTTACTTTAAAGGCGTCTAAAGTTTTAGTGACTTGAATATCACCTCTGTTTTTCTGCAGGCCTACCTTGTGTCCAGGTTTAACACAGGGATGTGAGAGCATCATCCTGTTACCAGCATGGACATGTTTAGCTCTGTCTGGATCTTAGCCATACTGAATAGAGGGGATTGTGGTGAGGAAAGACAGCAGCATACTGACATGCAGAGCCATGGCAGAGCCAGGCAAGGGAGACATCAGCCATGCGGGGGCTTCATGAGGGGTGTCACAATTTGGGGAACATACATCCAGGGTGACGTGCAAGGGATTGCTGGTAGCTGGTGCTGCCCAGACACAGGGCCTGTGGCAACTGAAAGGCAGGAAGAAGCACCACAATAGGATGGTCTGGGAGAGGGATGCTCCCAAAATTTTTTATGACAGCTCTGTCTGCATTTCTTGCATGCCAGCAAGCACTGCTTCTGACCCAGGGAGAAGCACGTAAGTTGCATTGCTTAGAAGCCGACAGCAAGTTATTATCTGCAGCATGTGAGGGATATTTTAGAGGAAGTGTGTTTCAGAGAAGTATCGTGGAGGGTCAGGACCTCTTGGACAGTTCAGGGATGTAGTCTGAACACGAATTCCCTGGTGCAGACCTGATGCCAGCCGAGATCTCAAGCCAGTTGGCCCCCTTCTCCATGCCAGCACAGCTGTTCATATCACCATGAGAGACTGGACTGGGAAACTGATGCCACAGAAATATAATGTGTTCTTTATTATTTTGTTGTGTTGTCTGCTGTCTTAAGTGGCTCTGCTGCCAGATGTCCCTGGTGAGGTTCAATCAGCAACCCTTGCTCAAAGCTATTTTTCAAAGGCTCAGCACAGCCTATTAAAATGAATTGCTCTTGAATTGCTTAAAAGAAAGGTCAGATACCTGTAAACATTATTTGTGCAAATAACATGCTTAGTGAATTGGAGAGTATCTGAGGCCAACCAGGTATCTTACCTTTGTCCCCCCAATAGATTTCTGCTCACGTCCAGTCAAGTCATTCTTGCTGGTGACGCAGGTCTTACACGTTTTCCTGGCTACTCTTCAGCTGGTCCTCAGAGAAGATACCGCGTCGTGACAAGCTCCTTCTCCTTCGAGTCTGGTGAGCCAGGCGATAGTCACAGTGCCTTCGCTTGTCGTCAGTGACCTCACTGGAGAGATTGAAATCAATCCCTAAGGAGGACTTGCTCTTTTAAGGGAAGTCAGCGAGCCTTTACTAATTACTGGTTGGCATGACATGTATTGGTTATTTGAACTAGAGAGGACAAAATCCCTTGGGCCTGCTGCCCAGGCTTTATGAGTTTATTTGGGGGTGGCTGACAGCTTGCTGTCCCCAGTGCTGTGCCTCATCCTGGACATGCAAGGTGACTCTGAGTCAGCTGCTGCATCACCTCAGTTTACATCATGGTTGTGTTCTGTGGTATAAGAGGGCTGATTCATGTTGATTGACCAGCAGCTTGAATGTCCATACAGTTTGGGCTGGGCAGAAAGCTGGGGCTTTATCTTTCACCTTTTATCCCATCTAAGGCACAGGCATCTTCACTGCAGCCCTTAGCCAAGTTTGAATATGGGGAGATTCATTGTTCTGCAGAGCACTGCTGGCAATCCTTCCTGCTCACCTCAGCACCCTTCTGCCAGGGGCTTTCTTAGGTCTGCAATTGCAGAAACATACGGTCTGATGGGCTCTGGCTGTGCTGCCAGCCTGTGCGTGTCTGCAGGTGGACTGCCCCCTTCATTTCTTGATAGCTTATTGAGACAAATCCTTGATTATTTTCCTTTCTTCACCATTCTTTTCCCATGTTTAGTAGGGTCCTAACCTTTTAACTGCTAAACTCATCCCTTTTAACTGCTCATACAGGATTTTGAGAGCGCTATGACCCAACAACTTTAAAAACACTGCAAAATATTCTTTCATTTTCTACACAGCAGCCGTGCACAAAATGCCATATTATTATGTACCGCAGTGAAAAATATTGCCATTTGCGTGCTGGATGCTTCCTTACTGGTGAGGAAGCTACTTTCCGACCTGCTGGTGTCCTCCTCAGGGCACAGCTACCGTAAGCAGTTCTCGGCCTCAACCCACTGCTTTCCTCCTGCCCCTGTGCTCTGCCTTTCATTCCCATCCCTACTCCATCTCCCCGGCTCTGTGACCGTGTGCGAGGCAGTGGATTAAACCCTATTGCTGAAATGATCAAAACTGAAAGGAACTTTATTTCTGAGGATTAGTTTTACTCCTGATTGCTGCAGTGATGTAGTTAGCCCCATAGTGCGGTTAGCAGTTAGCAAAGTGGCTCTGGCTGGACAGGAAACTGTCTGGTGGCGTTGTCTTGGAGAAGACAAAGTTTTGTGGGCTAAAAGGAGTCTGTCAAAGGGACTTCAAAGTAAGAAGGGTGGGAGATCCACGGGATCTGCTCAGAGAGGCCTAAAGGAGATGGTGGGGCAGGGTGAGAAGAGTGGCAAGAAAGGTGGAAATGAATGTGTGAACTTAGTGGGTCTGGGCAAGACCAGGAGTGCTGTCAGAATGGAGACAGGGGTAAGAGGAAGCTTTACTGGGGAGAGTTGTGCGTCACATCAAGGAGGGGGGCACGGGAGGGACATGTTGTATCTTTTGTTAGATAGAGCTAGAAAAAGTCCAGACACAGAATAGGCACACCAGCTTTTCAGTGATGTGGAGATGGGCTTGTGGACCTGAAAATCTGGCTATTTTTCCCCAAATATATGACTTAACCTAATAAAAATAGGACCTCTTCTTACAAATGTTGCCTTGGTTATATCCCAAGACCATCACAGCTCCAACAGCAACACTGTTACAGCCAGAAGTAGAGACAGAATGAAATTTGGGGTACCAGCAATTGAATTGGAGGAAAAATTCAAAGGCACCTCTTTCTCAAGGATGTGTTAAAAACAAGCCTTCCTTACGAAGTGTCTGCCCAGCAATAGGTTTTACATCCTCTATAGTTCCTAGAACTCAAACCAGTTTAACATCTAAAAATGCTTGCCTGTTTGTTACATAGCCAGATCCTGCTCTGCTTTCTCCAAAATTAGCAGAGCTTCCCAAATAGTAGGGATGGCCAGGATCAGTCCCTTCCTGTTGTCTTTGTGCACAATTTCCCTTGTTGTTTACTGGATAAACTGCCTCAAGCTAAATATGTCCATCAACTTATGTTTCAGGGCTCTGTCCCAAAGCTTGCCATGGTACAGACACTGCACGAAGGAAGTCTCCTAGCATATGATAACATACTACCTTTGTGTTTCTAGTTTACTGAAGGGTAAGTGATGGTATATGATTTCAGGGAAGACTGCTGATTTGCAGCCTCTTCAGGAAATTGTAATATTCACTTAGACACTATCCTTAGTCTGAATACATTAACTCACTGCCAAAAAGATAGCCGCAGTTTAAGTTAATTGTACAGTTGCTGGAAACGATAAAAGAAGAAAAGGTTTCTCATTGTAGTCAGTCCTCCCACTCATGGGATCAGCCAGTTTCATATCCTTGCTGTCTCACACCACAAACCAATGGGGAAAAAACAGTAGTTCTTGACTCTTTTTTGAATTGGAGGAAGCAAGGGAAGGACATTTTTGTATTCTGTACAGCTTTATTTTGCAGTAAGTTTGTATTTCACCACAGTTTTCAAGTGTTCCACAAAATATTACCACTCCTATCCTGAGAAATATCTGCAGTGGAACTGTTGCTTTGTTTTAAAGAAAGAAAATGCGACAAAAACAAGTGAAATCGAGGGAATTCATGTCAGGATTTTCTGGCTGTATGTTTAGGCTTAATTTATTAGAAGCTGTTAAATGGGGAGGTCAGCTGTTTGCAAAAGGCTTTTAGGTAAAATGCAACCAAGTGGTAATACTTCCAGACTTTTCTCTCCAATTTACAATGTGGGGTTGTGGAATAGGTAACCAGGTAGTATTCCGTCACATCAGTCCTCAAATCTGGAGAGAGTGAGATAAGGAGAAATGTGCTGTTTGCCTCTGAAGTGCTATCATTTGATTCCAAAGGATCCCTGAGCCTGTTGCTGATAGGAGGAAGGTCTTCTTCAGATGTAAGGACACTGTCTTGGAGATTATGGTCTTGGCCTCAAATCCAGGCAAGAACAAGATACCATTGTGCAAAGAACTTTTCCCCAGGCATTCAGGAGGGGCTGGGAACTTTCAGTAGCTCTATGCCTATTCACTCCCCAAAACAGAGGTTTGTGTGTGCTTTCTGGTGACAAATGCTGGTGAAAGCATATGCCAAAATGTGGCACCACATTAAGGCCAACGGAGCTGCTTAAAACAGCAGGCTGTTCCCCCCTGCTTCTTGCAATCAGTCATTCTTGTTCTTACAGAAAGCTCCTAACAATTGCAACACAAGCATTTATATGACCAAAAAAATTGCATTTTTTTTTCCCAGGGGCTGTTTTTCAGTTGGATCAGTTCCCTGATCTGGTTCACCATGTGGCCACACAAATATTTATGATGGCACAGTACAACAGATGATCTGGGAGAAGATGTGGGAGTGGGAGAAAGCAGGGACTGCTTTATTGGCAATCCTGCACACTTAAAAGAATACCAAATTGTAGCTTAAGGAAGAAAGGAAAAGTAGTGGAGTGACGCATCTAAGAAGGGAGTTGAGGCATGTGTGTTATTCCCCAGAAATGAAAACACATCTTCAGATGCCAAATGGTGCAATTACAGGTGGTGAAGATCAGCTAGCACAGCCGTTGCCAAATAATGTAGTTTGCAGGCAGGGGGATTTTCAGTATTTCATCCATCCTGAAACTTCACTTTGAGGGAGCTGGGAAGCAGAAGATGCAGATGGTAGACTAAAAAGCAAAAAGCAGTGGGTCTGCATGCAGATGAGTCCTACACTTCCTTGTGGTCTGCAAGATCTGAAGTGAGATCCTATGGGAGAATATAACCCACAGATTTGTTAATCACTATTTTCTTGCTAAGCTGGGCTGCCTGCAGTAGCCTTCTGGACCCTGCACACTGCAGTGGCACAGCAGCCTGGCCAGGCCCTCACAGGAAGATGACATGGGGCTCTCTGCACTACCAGTTGCCATTGTGCAGCCTGCCTTCTGTCAGCTGGCACTTGGGCTTTTCTGGCCTTGGGAGAGGTGTCCTGTCTGTACCTGTCCATACCCCTCAAAAAAGACTTTGCTGGGACTTTGGATGGCCTCTGGCAATTCCTTTAATATGTCTTTTTTTTTTTTTTTGTTTTGTTTTGTTTTGTTTTGTTTTATGCCAAAACATCCTGGTTCCAATGCATCCAGATGGAGAGGAAAGAAACTCAATAACCATTGTTTTCTGCTTTGTGAGGCTCTACTGTGTTTTATAAAATGCTTCAGAGATAACTCCCAATCCAGAAGGTAGCTCAAAACACACTTCACCATTATTAAGTTAATGCAGTTGCCAGGTCTGTTCAGAGCCTTACAGCTCTGTGTGCGCTGAAAGGCTTTGCTGGACAAGACCGGGATAAAAATGCTGGGCTGCATCTCTGCTACAGTCTCAAGCACCAGTTCACACTTGCTCTTTTTCTCCAGGACCCAAAGTATAGCTTAGATACATACAAACTAACTTGTTAGCTCAGCAGTCTAGCTATAGGGGAGCATGAAGTTCAGCAAAAATTTCCTGTCAGAACATTTGGGTAAATTAAGCAGCACTGAGCTCCGTGGTGCTGCAGGCTGATGGTCATCTCTGTCCCAAAAGACTAAAGATTGGGTCTTTCCGCACCATACAGTATTTGTGGGGTATTCATACCATTACATTGTAATGGACTGTGCTTCTTGCACACTAAGTAGAGCTAAGTTTTCCCTGTTTACAACTGTCTTTTAAAAGATTTTCTACCCCACTGTTGTGTCTAGTCTCACAGTTACACATGAGGTAGGGTGAGGGCATTTCTGCTCCGTGCTCGGTGTCACAGAACGCTGGACTCTGTGCAAGTACTTTGGTTCTAGACTCAATGCCAAGCCTGATTAAGTACAGCAGTTCTTGTATTCATGTTCCCGGGGACACATGAGCCAGTTCCTTTCCGAAATGGTTTGTAATAAATGAAGCTCTGAATATCCAAGCGACTTTTCATTTTTCACTGGCACAGTATTTCAGTAGATGCAGTTTCAGTCAGTACCTCCCTATCTTTTAAGTGAATGATGTTATTATACCTCCACTTTTTCAGAGGCTCTCAGGATCTGTGGTGAGATCAAAGATTTCAACTGCTCTGTGATCTTCATTAAAAGGGAGAGACAATAAGGAGTGGAGTGGCTCACGCAGTGAAAAGTCCTTTTAAAAATCTTTGTCTCTTCAGGCCATAATAACTGAGCAATGATCCTAGCTTGGTTAAAGAATGCAGGGTAAGGAGCAGAACAAGACTGGAATCAGACCATGTGGTCATTTCTTTCTTTTGCACTTGGGGAGGCTCCTTTCCTGAGCATTAAAAATTCTGTGTTGCCCCTGCATTTAGCTGGATGGTAGGAAACCTGATGGGAAGGAACAACCTTGGGAACAAGTTTACAGTTCTAGCTGCTACAAATGGAAGGGCAGGATTGCTGGGCTTATAAAGCTATGAATGAAAAGGAAGCAAAAATATCCCCACCCCCAAGGTGTCCGGTGCCCCCGGTACCCTGCTCCTGGCTGGGTGGTGGGACAGGCCCTGCCCTGATGGACCCATGGGGAGCCCCCAGCCCCAGGAGGCCCCCAGCCCTCGCGGGGCCCTGACAGCCAGTTTGCTTCTGCTGGAATTCAGCCAGTGCCTTTCTGCGGGCTTTTTCCCAGTGTGTTCTCGGATACATGGATACACCTGAGCTGACTAAAAATATTCTTATCTATTATTCAATAATCTCTTCATCTTTCACCTTGCTGCTGGGTTGCTTTGTAAAACTTTAACAATAAGCTCATTTGACTGAAGTGCAGATAAGGAGTCAGCTCCTATGTGCCGATTTTTGCTGGAGAACGGTTTGTGAAACCCTTGTGTATTTGGTCTATCTGCTAGTTTCAAGACCTGTAGACACTACCATACTATGAAAAGAGGATGCTTGTTTGTTTCCACAAACGTTTCAAGTACATAATATGACAAACGTGTTATTTAACAGTTATTTAAAAATATCTATTACAAAAGCACTGAGCTAGACTCCAATACCCAGGAACTGCAAATGAGCTGTTCATTATGTGAAGCAATGTTCTAAACAGAGTATTTTCGTTACAATATTTTTTTTTCATTTGAATGATTCTTTTTCATCAGTGTCAGAATGTTTGGTGAATGTATTTGACAATATTTCCTTAAAGAGCATATGACAGCCACATGTTTGAGGCTGAAAGAGGAGGAGGAAGGAGGGAGTTACCTAACGTAAGAAGAAGGAGAATACTGGAACAACTCCCCTCCCCCATCCCATTTTGGATTTTATGACACAATTCTGGTTTTGGAAATATGCAGTTTCTTTTTTTGCTCCTGGAAAAAAAAAAAGGCAATGCATTTTTCAATGTGACTGTGAAGAAGAGTTGTCATTCTCCAGCCTGCTCAACCTGTACGTGTGCTGCACGTGGGCAGTATAAGAATGTTTGTCTCGTGAAGGTGCTTGTTCAGGAGTGACAGTGGAAGCCTGACTCTAATCCGGAGCATAGTGATGTTTATGGTCTGAAACAGTAGTCCTACCTACATTAGGAAATTTCACCACGAAGTATCTATTGGAGCTGTTGCCCTAGTGTAGATAGGTGGATATCTGGCACCTTCTGCTGCTTTTGCCACTAAGGTGGTCATTGTGATAGCGATGGGTTCTCCACTATTGCCGAAGAATTGCTTTTGCATGAGATATCCCTCCAGATCTCCTGTGTAAACAGGACTGAAAGGTAAACCATCTATATTCCTGGTATTTCCCTGAATCCAAATCCTGGAGGAAGGGAGGGTTAAAAGTATTTAAGGCATAAAAAAAAAAAAAAGTCTTATTAATTAAAAATTAACTAAACCCATCTTATTAAGCTTCTTTGGCCTTAGCTATACTGAGAAAAAATAGCACTGAATTAGCACATAAGTTGCAGAAAACACAGTTGTGTTTAATGACATGGTAGCTTGTCACAAATTTCTGCCCTTGCCCATTCCAAGGACAAAATGAAGTTTAACATTGGGATAGTTAGAAAACATTTTACCTCATACATTTTAACACTGCATTTTCCCAGCATAGTGTCGGCCTTAGTTATTCTAATTTTATCTTCAGTAATGGGTTCCTAATTTTATTGTTGTGGCTGTTGCTCCCTCAGGGCATTTGGAAATGAGAGTCAGCATTTAAAAAAACCTTAGCTGTAACAGACTTTTAATAATGAAATCAATGAAAGGAGTATTCCTGACTGTAAATCCTGAACACTTTAACATGGATACATAAAGCATTGTTACTGTTTGTTTAGTGCTGAGTTTTCCAGCCCTGTTGCATTTAACCACGTTTTTGTCCTGAGGATGTTCTGCACAGATCTGCAAAACGCCATAGAGAAGGGCTGATGGATGACATTTTTTCAACCAAAACATTTGTCAGATGTGGTGGAGTCCAGGAAACCTTCTGAAATAAAAGAGGACTGTGGTAACCAATGTAGAGTTGTGGTATTATGACCAAGAAGCTGTTTTGAAGTAACGGCATTTCCTCTGATATAGAAATAGGTGCAATTTTTCCTTCACTTCTATGGGGAAGTTGGTGACACCAAATGTGGAAGGAGGCACGTCTATGGCTAGGTGAGACCCTGGTCTTCCAGCAGCTGCTCTTCACGAAGGTGGTTTGTGTCTCTGCACGTGTGCATTCCTGGGAGATGGGCTTCTCTCCTGGGGAAAGTCTCTGGGTCTCCTCACTGGCTGCAGCTTGTCTGCTCTGCCCTGTGCCTCCCCAGCATTTGTGTGTCAACCCTTCATGGCATTTGGAGGTAAAAGGAAAGCCCCAGAGAAAGAGCTCTGGGATGGCCAGGTGCTCACTTTCTCTGATGCCCTTCTCCACATCAGCAGAGAAGATCAGGAAAGGTGTCTGTGGGGCCCACATCTGCAGACTTCTCAATTCCCATGTCTGTAGATTACTCAAATAGGATAATGTGTTTAAAAAAGGATTATCTTGCTGGGTCTTGTTTGCCAAATATCAGCCTGGAGCAAGTTTTTACAGCTGAGTTGCAATGGCCTGATAGCAGTGTTTATGATAGCAATTCTGCCAGCTATTTAATGCCAGGAATGCGCTGGTCACTTAGTCACTGGAAGACTTTGTTGTCAGAATGACTTTTTCTTTTGCAAATGGGAATATGTTTGGTGAATATTGCTTGGTGCTTCTAAGAGCAAAGGCTCCATGCTGCTAGTGGTTAGCCAGCCCCACGGGCACTGCTTACAAACATCCCCACGCAGCGCTGACAGTAACAATAGCGGCTAATGCTTGCGCAGCACTTTTCCTCTTCAGGCTGGTCACAGAGGCGGTGGGACCCACTCTGCACAAGCTGTGGGTGCTGCAGAGCTGCCACCGCAGCTCTCCAGCAGCTCAGGCCAGGAAGGTGGCAGTGGGATGTGGGACATATGCTGCCCATCGCTCCTGCATGTTGCTCGGAGAAGAAATGGTGTGTCCTCTAATAGAGGATACACAACACATCCCACCACAGGCACTCATCACTTCCCAGGGCTAGCTACCACATTATGCCTACCTGGAGATAGGACTCCTCTGTCCTATGGACAAGCATGTCTTGGGATATTTTAGATGGGAAACATAGTCTTGAAGCACCATGGCTCCCTAAATTCTTTTTTACTACTCTTCATGTCACTGGGGCAAGGGGTGGGAATTTGTTCCTTTAAGGCAAATGTTTTTTGATCCTGATCGGATTTCCCACACTTGGAGCACTTCTGGGTAAAGAGTACCAAATATGCAAAATTGTATAGTGTTTCTACAGTGGAGTTACTAAGCCCCATTCAATCTTGTGCCCTTGTGCAAAAAAAAAATAAAAAAAATATGACAAGGCAACCTCATGGCAGGGGACTTTGCCCTCGTGGAATTGCAGGATAACCTTTCTGTGGATATGCCCTTGGGAGATACTGAGAACCAACAGCCTCATATGTTGGTATGGACAAAAGCTACCCAGAATTTAGATTAAAAGGAATATGTGTTTGCTGAGCCGCTCGGGGTAACACAACAGCTCCTACAGTAATGTGTTTGTTGTCATTGGCCTGGTATGAGCAGCAGGGTATGTTCAGCTCATACTTAGTCATATAAAAGGACATGAAAAATGACACTGTGATCCAAGACCACTGAGCTTCAGGTTACGTGGTACATTGCCTGCTTTCAGTTAAACTCAGTTTGAAGGAAATTATTGCCAGTTGTGTTTCATTAGTGCACCAAAAAAAGGGCTGTGTTTATGTTCTCCAGAAAGTTGCTGAATCACATCACTGTGCAGAATATATTCCTCAAATTGTCTCTCTCCACTGATGCAAGGAAAAAAAAAAGGCAAACCTGTATCAAAAGATGAAACACTGTACATGGGTTCATTAAATAAAAGTAATACTATCTTTTTTTAAAGCCTCATGCTGCAGTGCCTAGGAGTTGAAGGGCATAGAGTGTTCCTTTTCTTTTACTGCTGCATGAACTGTGCTTAACTATTTATGTTGCAATCCTAAAACCTGCTCTTGCTCCCCAAGAGACAAACGCTAAAGTGTTATTAGACCTTAGTGTGTGTGGGGGAGAGCTCTTAGTATAATTTTAATGTATAAATATTGTATGCTCTGTGCCTGTTCTTAAGTTTTTACAGAAAACTAAGTTAGCTGGTGCACACTCTGGTGGCCAGTCTTTCTGCAAAGAGAACTCACAGGTATGATACAGTAAGCAACGTGTATTTGCCATGCACTGTACACCATTTTCTCATTTGTACATTGTTATTTTTAAGTTGAGAATGCATATACTCCTCAGTTACGCATCTTATGAAAATCATTACTTCCAAACTTGTTTTTTAGTTGCTAGTCCTTTGATTTCAAAGGCTGAATCTGGGTTTGTTTGCTAAGATCCAATTTCTGTCAAACTTTTTTGTTTGCAGCTCCCTATCTGTTTCAAAAATAAAAAGTCCCAACCACTCTTTTTTTGGACAATAAAAAAGCAAGTACAGTAAAGGCTCTTGGTACAGATTTGTATCATGCTCAGCAAATGCAATTCTGACTAGGCTGGGCCTTCTGGGCTTTGCAGTTGAACAAATAACTACCAACTTTCTGGACCTACAATGAACGTATACATAGGTTAAAGGTTTTTAGAAATTTTTGCGCATGTCATGTAAATTAGAATAAACATAATATTTCATTTGTTGAAATTCAGGCATATAGCCTCTATTCACAATAACTCTCTCTCTGCTGTTTCTGTATATGCAATGAATGTAATATTAATATTGATTCTGCTTAATACTGCTTCTCTTACGTTCTCTGTGACATACAGTCATGCATTTTCTAGTTACTCTTTTTGTTCAACAGGTAATAGCAGGCTTTACTGCATTCTTCTCTTATTTCTAGGCAATCCTCTATTGCTTTGGCTGTAGGTTTGGGGAGATGAAATTCTGCTAAATTTCTAGTCAAGGAAATCTCCATCCTGCAATGTGCATAGAGGAGGCTGGGAGGGGACACGCCAGTGACTGCAGAAGAGGGAAAACTGAGGGATTCTTGACTGGATGATGGAGCTGCAGCCCTCTTGCCCATGCCCTGGGCAGGTAGGTGTGGCTGCTGCTCCCCCTCTTTGCAGGGTAACTCGATCTGGCCCTAGGACTACTCCCTAAGACATTTTCATCCTCTGTCTTTGGCTGTCCTTCTCTCGGGGTTATCACGTTGAAAACGTGTGTCACTCAGGAAAAGCAGGCGACCTGCTCCCTCTGTAGGCTTTCCTGGTTGTTGCTCTCATGAACTGGCTGTCCCGGGGATCAGAGCTGCATGCAGGCTTTGAAGGCTGATGAAAACTCTTCAGTGCTTTTTTTTTTTTTTTTAATTTAGAGATGATTTTTTGCAGGTTTATGTGTGTATGTGTGTGGACACGTTCATGTATTTATATATGTTCTCTAACACCTACGTATATAGCTACTTTTTCTGCAGAAGCCACATGTGGAGCAATTTTTACTGTTTAGTTTTAGTCTTTTTTGAACCAATACATTATCCTTTTTGTGTATGAATTTTCTGTTTGTTAATGGTATTATGATAACACCCTTTTGATTACATTCTACCTTTATTAAGGGAAGAGACCATCTGAACCAAGGCATGCTTCCTCCGCAGCGCTGGCTATCCTGACTTTTCTGCTTTTCTCCCCTCTGTGTCCCAGGGCCCTACCTCCTCAGTTGTACCAGCACTGCAGTTTCTGGTGTCATTCTGATAACAAAAGCAATCTGGATTAAGAACATCCCTGTAAATAAAACGATGATTTGTAACTTGGATCAGCCCAGTGACCTGCTTTACAGCCTAGCTCCAACAACAGTCGCAGAGCTGCATGAGTATGCAGAAGCAGCCTGAGGCAAAGTAGGGATGGGAGGAAGATGTTCCCAAGCTGGTGTTGCAGCTGAAGACCCCCTTCGGGAAAGTGCAGCTGCCAACATACTTCTTTTCTGGCATGGATATCAGAGGGAATTCCCCTGCAGTGCCTGAAATAACACTTTAGGGAAGAACTGACACATCTGTGAGATATATTAACAGTCATAGATGACCTTCTAGAGAGTGGCGGAGTAACCATCTCACTGAATTACTGATTTAAAAAATGGCACTTTTTCCATTATGCAGAGCACAGGTATTATTAACACCTAGGAAAAGACTGCCAAACTCTTTCCATTCAATGATACTGTTTTCAGTTCCTTCTTACTTTCTTAAATGTGAATAAATTGTTCAGAAGTTTTCAATGATAAATAAATGGCTCTGCCTGTTTCTTGTGGGGAGAAGGGGGAAAGCAGGAAATGTTTTAGCTAAAATGTTGAGGGCATTTCCAAGGAAGTGTCAGGAGAGTAACATACAAGTTTGCTTGAGTTACAGAAAAAAATCTTAGCAGTCATTCAGTGTTGTGCTCATTTTTCCTTCTCCAGGCCTGACCTTGTTCTGTGTTCAGCACTATCAGAGATCTGCTGCAGTGAAGTTTATGTACTTATGTCACTTAGGACACAAATGAATTGCTTTAACTTAAGCTTAAAAGCAAAACCCTGCCAGGGATGACAAATCTATATATCACCAGTTAAATGACTAATGATTTATTTGTCTTTGAAGCTTCTGGTGAAAGCTGAAGCATAATGGTGAAAGAAAAAATAATGTAAGTTACATAACATCTCACATATGGAATTTATAATGCTCTGTTTTTATATGGAATGAATTGCTCTTCAGTGGCTATATACATAGGTATAATGGGGATGATTTTATCTTGTATCCAATGTGTGCTGTGCATATATTCAGGAGATTAAACTTTTTGACCAGAGATGAGACTTTCACAGAAGAGCCTTCTTTTGGTCAATATATTCCACTTCTTAATTAAAAGAAATTCTGGCCATGTTTCAATTCAATTGTTTGGTTTTCAAGAGATATTTTTTGACCTTCAAACTTACAAAGAAGAAAAATCCTTGTTTTAAACCAAAATACCATCTTTTTGAAATGCGCAAAAAAAAAAAATCAAGATTTTTTGAATAGTTTGGGTAGTAATATATTTGTTTCAAATTGGATGTTTGGAGTTGTATGGAATTTGTGTAGCCAAGGCTTTAAGCGCCCTTACATAATTAATAATATGAAACAAAATCCTTGTGGTGCTGAAGAAGTCTTTCTACCAAGAACTCATCTAGACAGACACCTGCAGAGACTTTTCTCCACTCCATCAATATGGGAAGCACACTCTGCACTCAACAAGGCGAAATAAGAAGGGAATTGGGTAATGAAAGGCTGGTGTTAAATGCCAACCGGCGCAGGAGATTTAAGGGTGGACCATGTTCAGGGCAGGATATAGCTATAATATAGCTGGGGAAGGGCTAATAGATGGCATATAAGGGCTCATATGTAGGGGTAGCTTATCCACCCCTTAGGCTTGCTACCACTTCACATGGGTCAGGGTTGTCCTGGGCGGTGAAGGCTGTATCTCCTTTCGTCCCACCCAGACCACTCCAAGAAAAAGAGAGGCATGAGTAAGGGAGAAGATGAATCATTTCGCATAAATAGCTGGTGCTGTGGCAGCCAAGGAGGCAACCTGTGACAGAGTAGAAGGGTGAAAGGCAAAGGGGGTTGCCAGGATTAGATCGGAATAAAGACTAAGTAAAAGCAGAGAGAGAAGCACAGGGACAAAGGGTTAGCCCACAGACGAATGATGTGGGGTTTCTATGAAATTGGTAGAGTCCAGGATGTAAATGTGCTTAGGAATAGTGTGGTGTTTGTGTTTGGATGCAAGGGCATTGTATGGATACTTGCATTGCAGACACTGAATGTCTTTAAGCTGATGCCAGAAGGCTGTCATATACATCAATCTTGGAATTGCTGCCAGTTTTCTGAGTACAGCGTGTCCAAATGATTATTACATGAGACTGCAGTTAGAAGCATGCAAAATGAGCTGCATGTAAGTCATACTTGCATCTGATGTTTGGGCAAGGAAAAGGGGAAAGAGATTACATGTGACAATTTTGATCAGTCTTTTCAGAAAAAAAAATGCTTTGTACTTGGCCATAAATTAAACTTGTGTCGTAATGAAGAGACAGCAACATCAATTTCTACTTGCTGGAATTGTTTTGCACGCAGGCTTTGACAACATAATTTCTCCTCACAGGAGGAAGAATGTTAAGAAATTCCAGCATTACCTTTCCAATGGTTATGCCATCATGCTACTGTATTGCACCACTGGGGCGTTGCAGAGTGCCTTACAATGCGAAGCTACCCAAACTTAAAAAGACTTGGGAGCGGCATATTCCTTAGTGTACACATGACATCATCTCAAAAAGGAAGACTATGCTCAGCATGGTTAAGGTGATTTGAAGTTGGGAAGAGTTGTTATAAATTTAATTTCAGTAACAATATGGTTCAAATAAGAAGGAATCCATTATTGTCGTTGTCCTCTTTACCAGTTCTACCTATAACAGTTCTCTTCTACTTCAGAAGAGGCAATCCACACAAACATCAGAATGAACAAACTTCCTGTGTGTGTGCCAGGGCAACACCAGAAAGTGGCGTGCAGAGCTGGTGTGGCCGTTCGGGCCACTCGGCAGGGCCACGAAGATCACGCTGGATGCAGGTGCCGGTGGCTGCAGAGCAGAGGAGGGGGCTGCAGTAGCTGCCAGCAGCCAGCTCTGGTGTCACTTACGCAAAGTAGGAATCAAACAATGTCACTGCTGCATACAAAATTCCCACATTTCTTTCTTGCGTTAATGAGAAAAGCACTGCAGATGTGAGGACGTGGACAAAAGTAGCCAGTATTTCCTCTCTTCTCTTTCTACATGCTAATCAGCCACGCTAATGGGACACTGGCTAATCCCTCTGGCTTTTGAATTGAGAAAAGAAGATGCTCCTCTTCCAAGTAATGAGTCATCCCTTTTAGTACAGAGCATGCATGACTGCATTGTTAAAAGCAGTCTTAATCACTCAGTGAGAAAAATTATATCAATCATTTCTCCCTTTTAGAGATCACAGAATCACAGAATCATTTAGGTTGGAAAAGACCTCTAAGATCATCCAGTCCAACCGTTATTTGTTAGATGTTGTTAACAGTAAGCTTTGGGAGTTCTGACTCACAGCCTGTGTGCAGCGGTGAGCCCGGAATGACTACAGTAGATTTTTAGCTAGTTATAGAAGCCCCCTGACTCTTATTCCTTGCGTCTTCCTAGTAATTTGGAAAATGGTAGATTTCTTGGTTTTGTACCTTTCTAGGGATCCCTGGTCTGCAGATGGATTTGGACTGAACTTTACACCAAAGTTCAAAGACGGGAAGTATTTTTGGTAGGCAACTGACTTCTAGTGGAGAACAGGGCAAAACAGTTCCTGAACTGGAGGAACCATACCCTCTGCTTTGCCTTTAGTTCTGCTGGTCTGATGGACAAGCTACACGTACAGCAGTTCATCCTGCTTTATGAGCATAGGACTATGTGTCAACAAGACGGTGGAACGAGGAAAAAGAATTAATAAAGAGTACATTTGAAAGTTTTTGACAGCTTCCTGGAAAGAGACTGAATGAATCTGAGGTGAGAAATACATTCTGTTGTTGTTGTCTAGGAATTGCCAATGGCAGAGCAAACAAAGTGAGTAGATAAAAAGTTTTCAACCTGACAGGAAAAAACATATCTGTTGTTGTTTCAAATATAGACAGATGTACTGATAGAGGTACTTGTGTATTCCTTGCATAGAAAATACCAGACTGAAAGATTGTTACCAAAGCCAAGTGGTCAAGTTTTCAACTGTTGGGGAATGCAAGAATCAAGGCAGCTCACACCCTCTTAAATCAGCCCTTCTGTATATGAATGTGTATTATAAGAGTGTGATATAGCTGAATTATGTTATTACATCCAGGTTATTTATTGCATCAGGCTTTCAACCTGCTAATAGCTCTACAAATGCAAAGGAAGCTCTGGGGCCTCCACTGAGGATGTGTAAGGACAGTTCTGACTGTCAGTGATTGAGAGTATGCTTGTTGTTACCAACGCTTTCTGTTATTTCCCCTAAACAGCCCTCCTCATTCACCCTGTGCAGAGACCATCCCCGTTTGTTCCTCCAGTTCTGACGCTGAATGACATGCTGCCATTCAGCAGGTCCCCTGCTGTCCCACTGCTGCCTTCCTCAGCTGCTGGAAAAAGGAGTTAGCTTCTGCTCAGAGTGGACTCTCAGGAGGCAGGGGAAGAGGGTAAAAAGCAGCTGATGAACTAATGAGTGCTTGTGTAACCAAAAATACATGTGTTACAAGACTTCATCATCTTTGAATGTAGCTGGGAGCAAAGGCGATGAAAACAACACTGGCATGCTAAGTGGTTGGGGTGGAGAGAGTACAGGTGTTTTCCAGGAGATGCCTGAATGCTGAATGTGATGTGTCCTCACCTGTGCTGTCTGGTAAGTTGAGGTTGGTGATGTGGCATCTCGGTGATTTGTTGGGCACTGTTCCACTGTCACAACTTTGTGTAACAGACAAGTGCAAGGTGCAGTATCCTCAGTTGCTGAAGTCCGCAGCAAACAGGTCTCTTCAAAGGATGAAGTTCACCCACAATGGCTAACTAGGCAATCCTAGTTTTCTTTCAGCATCTTTGCCTGGCATTGGATGATTGGATTTTTGTTTATTGGGCTGCCTTTGCTACAAAAAGTATTTCTGTTAGCTGTAGGTCTGAGAAATATCCTTTGATATATGGAATGAAGATGGGATTTATCTAGTGACAGTCTCACTCCCTTTGCGGGTCGCTTGATGGACATGGTCACTGGATGGAGGCGTGCTGTCATGGGGAGACAGCCGCCGGGATCTGCCCTTGTGTCAGCTCAGCTCTCAGATGTAAACCGCTGTGGAGGAAGCAGATGTTCCCGGTGGTATCACACACACACAAAGAAATGACAGAGGGAGCCTTGCTGGGGGATATCTCTGGAGCGAAACACAGAAGCCTCAGATGCCTGCCCCAGTGACCACAGGCTGCCAGAGGGGTTGCAAGGTCTGACTGCCCTGTGGGTGCAGAGGAGCATAACTGGTAGAGCCACAAATCCCAGCCATCCTGTGCTAAATGGTCAGTGAGAAATAGCAAAAAGTAACTGTACAAAGTTCCAGTCTCAACACAGATTCCTCTCAGTAGAAAATAACCTGGCTCTTGGCAAATTAAAATGGACCGACCTGTTTTAATCATCTGTAAATATTTTCGTGATGCAGCAATAGTTACAGTAGCCAGCACTTGTTCTTTGTAAGTAGGGTAGCAGATGTCAGGAAACCAACATCTTTAATAACAATCTGCAGTGTGATGTTTGAATTCCTGAGTGCAACTTCAGTTCAAAATCTCTGTAACACTCCTAAAATGTACTTCCGGTTGGTAACCTCATTCAGCATCATAGTTTCTGCTCAGATGTGAGAGTACCTTTTAATACTTGGTTTTGTTACATTCATAAAAATAGTAATTAAACATCAATGGGTCCTTTATACACATAAGACGCTTGGATCACTTCAGTAAATTACTTAGTGCAACTAATTGCCCAGCACTTCACAAAACCCATTTTCTGTTTCAGGGCCCTTCCTTGCAAACCCCCAGTGAGACTGAGATAGCTCCCCATCTGGTATCCCAATATTTAAAGTGTAAGATTATGACTCTCAATAAATTTGAACTTTTTCCTCCTAGATTCCATGTATGTCTATAGCAGGTCCAGGTCTTCCTGGAAGACCAGAGAACCGGGCCCTGGCACTGTGCAGCCAGTGGGATCACTCCGGTCCCCACACTCATCCACGTCCACTGCTGTGGCCTCACACAGTCTGTGACACGTACACGTTCATCTTACCCGCCTTTCCATGTGAACAGAGTCCCAGACAATGTTCCAACCTAACAGAGACCCCAGTCCTTAATGGGAATCAAAAGACAGGTTGACCATAAAAACCCTGAATCATGCATGGTCTGGAATATTGATTTGAAGGCCTGACTGAGGTCAGCAGTAAAACTCTCACTGTCTGCAAGGAATCCAAGAGTCCAGCCTTAAATATCTGACACCTATTGAAAGATTTATTTGAGTGTCTTGAAAAGAAACACTGAATGGCTGCTCATTGCTTCTTCTGCCTTGGGCCAGGCTATAAAATGGGTGATCTGTCCAGACTTGCCGTGGACATCGTGTTGCTGGGCAGCTGACAAGTGATGTACCTGGAGATGATCCCCACCTTCTTCCTAAAGACAAACAACATTTTTAACCTTATATTTTTGCAATTACACTGCTATTACAGGGTCAGGGTTTGTGACTGTTGTAGACAGGCATAAAAGGAAGGACTTTTATGCAAATAAGAATTGTCCCGCAAATCTCAAACTAAAATTTCTACAAAAAATGGCTTCATTTTTCTTTATGGGAAATCTCTATATTTGTTTAGAAAGTTCTAATATGAATAAAATATGCCAACTTCAGCACACCTGATTTTCCATTTCTTGCTCATCCAAATCACCTGGCAAACTCATCAAGAGATTTTGGTGTTCTGAACACATATTCTTAGCCAAGCAGTTAAACCACCACTGAGACAGTTTGCAGGTTGGTTGGTTTTAATTGGTTTTCTAATCTTTAATCTTAAAAAGATCTTTTCTTTAGAATATGCTTTTTCTTGCTTATTTGGTTCATAAACTTTTTGAGGCAGAGACTGCCCGTGGTATAGACTTCTACAATATGTAATACCCAGTTTCGGAAGAGCCATTTCAGTATCACTACAATGACAAGAAGTAAATAAGGAGTAAACACTTACTTTCTGAGCATATGTATCACTGCCATTCCTGCAAGTGCTCTCAGGAATCACCTCTTTCTCTTGCATTGCTCTTGCTATTACAGCTATCTAACAACCATCCAATAAAGGACAGGTATGGAGGCCAGGCTGTGGTTGCATGGGGTGGTAAAACTGGCTTCTGGGTACTTAGCAGCAGATCAGAAGAGTTACCAGCACAAATTGTAAAAAATACAAGCCTGGTGTAAACTCATCCCACCTAATAAGATAGTTTTAACACTGTTTTAAAGCAGTAACTTTTTTTTTCTGGCCAGCTTTATAATGGACATGATGTTTTTTTTTACCTGCAATCAACTTACAGTCAACTGAAAGTATAAAACTACTTTAACACTGCATCCCACACTCTTGGTAGTTCAGAAGAAACAGAAGCACAGTGGTGCATGCATATTTAATTCAGATTAAAATTGTATTGTCAGTTGACCCAGTAATGCATGTAGCTGGCATTAATGAAAGGAAAGCCTCAGCTGTTGAAGGGTTGATTCTTGAGCATGATGTAGCATTTCATCATCCCACAGGAAATGCATTTGTTACTTTTCCCTTCATTGATTCCCAGCGCCTGTTTGTCCTAGGCTTTGGTAAACACTCTTTATTTTTCATTTGTAAATTAGCTTTTTTTGTTTGTTTGTTTGTTTGCAAACTTTATGTAGTGTTTTAAGAAATTGCACATCTTACCTGCTCTATGCCAGGAAAGGCGGATCAAGAATGAAAGGTCCTCTTCATTATTCTTTTAGCATGAACATATTGACTTAAAAAAAAAAAAAAGATTAACTAAGAGATTTTTCAATCCTCCTTTGCTTATTCCTATCATTCTTCTTCATGTCTAAATCATTACTACAATTGCTACATAGACAGGTTTGGCTAGTACTGCAAGAAAATCAAGGGTTGGTCAGCAGGGCTTTTAGCAGTGTAATACTGTGCAGCTTAAAATAGCATTTTGGATCCTAGATGCAGTAAATTTCTAATATTAAAATACAAACTTGGAAGACTTTGGGAAGTTAAATTTATAATAATAGATGCCATTAAGCACTGTGTGGTTACCCTAAGCCTGTAGGAGTATGTGTTCACTGTTTCAAGAAAGCCTGGCAGCCTCCTTTTAGAGTTAAATTTTGCCCTCTTTATTTAGCAGCCTCTACTGACCATTTAAAAATATTTAACTGAATTGTTGATGCAATGCATGTACACAGTGACTCCCAACAAAGCCAACATTTATTGCATCTGCTTACGTACAAAGCCATGAACAAATCATGCATTAATTTTCAGAGAGAGTGAGGACAATGTTTGAATCAGTGCTATATGGACCTTCATATATTTAGAAAAAGCTTGTTATTATATTTCGTTTTGTGTTTGAAAACAACTGCAGACCTTCAGCTTTTCTTTGCAATTATACAGAAGGTTGACCAAAACAATGCACATAACTATTATCACGATCTTTATACTTCACATTGAAAATCCATCTTCTGTTTCAGCTGTAACTAAGAGAGTCCTGGTAAGATTAATTTAAATGATCAGTAGTACTGGCATCCCCTACAATCTGCATAACTAAGGGCTCCCCTGATTATTTTATTTGGAATTTTAAGTATTTTGCTGAAAAATCTTTGAAATAGCCTCAAACATGCCTAGAATAATGGAGACGAATAAGTTCGTGTCTAAGACCCCAAGAAAGAGAAATTACATATATATATAAGCACATACCAAAGTGAGCAGGTGAGTAACCCCAAAGACTGTGTTCTTTAAAATATTTGTATTTTATTCTGCAGTGGAATTCCACCAATCCCCTTTCTTTTTCCTGTTTATCCATTTTCTGTGCCATTTACTTGAAAGTGCCTAGGAAACTTGCCAGCAAGAGCTAACATCTCTTTGAAGTAATGGGATCAGAATGTCATGGTATCACTGCGGCTTTTCAGGGTGGAATTTGAAAGTCTTTGTTTTGTGGCACGCTTTCAACTTTATGCAGAATAATTTCTTAGCTGAGGCATTTGGCAGAGTGCTCTGCATGACTCAGCAGCAGATCTTCTCCATCTCAGATTTTGGTCATATTAATATCAGGTTTATTTTTTACATGAACTCATACATATTTATCACTTAAGCTCTCTTTCATGCTGCTGGGCTTTCTCTTGTTCCAATGCCTCTCTCTCCAGCTACTCCAGCAAAGCTACATGGCATACTCCACACAGCCATTCGGTCTTGGGGGATGGGAAAAGAAATCAATTACTGCAGCAATTTTTTTGTTGTGAATAGAGACAATTCTATTATTTCTGTCTTTAATTTGGGTTACCTGTGGAGAGCTCTGCAAATTCTACAATGATCACGTTCTGTAACACCAGGTACAAATCATGACTGTGAGCTCTTGAATTTGTTATTATTGTTAGCCATGCAATCTTTATTAGTACACCCACTTGTTACTCATGCAAGTAATTGCACTGACTCGAAAGAGGCTTTCTGTGGCACAGGACCTGGCCTGTAGTTGTCACCTCTTTGTTACAGACGTCATCATGTATTCGGCCTGACTCTGAAGTAGCTGAGGAAACGCGCACCCTGACACATGCAGGCTGAAGCGGCCAGCTTCCTCAGTACCTCAAGTTAGGAATTGAAGAGCTGTTATTTTGCTCTGTAGTGAGAAGGGAATGGGCTAGGAAAGACTGATGAGCAGTTCAAACACAGCCTATAATCACCCTAGAGTTTTTGCCTAGCTCCTTGAGGAAGCAGAGGTGACCTCCTGTGTCCTTCAGCTTCCTCATCTCTGCTCCCCACCACATACCTTTTGAACCCATGGGGCAGTTTAAGTCTAAACTGAAAGAGGTATAAATGTCTCAAAGTTAGTTACATTTCTCGTTTTTGTGACAAAATTGATGACTGGGTAAAGGATCCACATTTATGCTACTGGAAAGATCAGTGAGCCAAGCTGATGTACAGGAACTCCTGTGCAGTTCTGGACTGACCACAGCACATATGTCACCTGTGTAGTGACTTTTCACCTTTATGTGTCACTTTCAATTTTTCTTCAGGTACTGTGAGTCTCACTGATGTCTTAGCCCAACTGTCTAACACTTATTTCTCAATATCACGAATTTCACCAAGAGCTTCTGTTTTCTGTCATTGGCCTCTTCAAGCTCATTGGTGCTACCTGCAAGAATGATGAGTTTCAACTGTAGTTTCTCAGCAAAATAAAGAAAACATGAATTCGAACAGCACACTGCATATTTTGTTTGCAAATACTTTTACTAAGAGACAGGAGTATCAATAGCTGAAATGTTCTTCTTCAGGGTAGTTTTTCCTTCATAAATTTTCATTCATCCAGCCATGTTCTTAAATGACAATTTTCAGTTGGCATTTTTATGAAATGATGCTCTGATTTAGGAATAAACAAATCCCTAATTTTCTGTGGAATACATGCTCCTAAAACACTTGGGGGAATTTGCGAATTCCTGATGTATGTTTTCTCTTGGTTTCAGCAACGTTATAATTTACAATGCACTACTTACCTATGAATTACAGTTCTGCACTTACAATAGCTTCCTTCCTTCTCTAGTCACAAATTTACTAACTTAATCTGTTTATGAAATGTTATGTACTTAATCTGTTTATTTTTTTTTTTTTTACAAGTGACCGAATGAGTGTGGCAAACCACTTTGTGGTGCTGATCTAGCATTTTAGAACGCAAACTCCAGATGACAGGTTTTCTAAATAATTGAGGACTGAACAGAAGATGGTGGCTCTAATCTTTTTCTATATGTTGACTCCTTGGCTGCCATTTCACAAACATGCACAGTAGTTGTACAAAAATTATAAACAATTTCCAAGAACTAACAAACTTGCTGTGCTTATTTGCTTAAGTATTTTAAGATAAAATACTTATTTTGATCAATAATTTCCACATTGTAAGTTGTATCATTTCTTTTTTTTTATATATTTATTTTTTTTTATTTTTCTATATTTAAACTGTATGTAGAATCCAGTTTTTTCCCATTACCTCAAACACGCATTTGCTGGAGGAGCTTGGGTGAGGAAGATAATGGGGAGGTTATGGAAACTTTTAATCTTCGAAGACAGATGGTTGGCAAGTTTTTAATACTCTTAATCTTTAATCTTATTATTTGTCTTTGCCTGTTCCATGGTTTGTGATGTGGATTTTTAACATATTACTTTTACCTGCTAGCCATTATGGTTTTTAACATACAAATCCTTTAAACCATCTGTTTTGTGCATTCAACTTAAATTCATAGAGTTCAATCTGAAAAGAGAGAACCTCACAGAAAGATGTGGGTAAATCTGAAAGACACTTTCAAATACATGAACAGCATACAGCGACAGCCAAAAATGTACAATTAAAGAGTTAGGAAGAAAAAAAAAAAGAGACTTTCTAATGCCTTTTATAAATTGGGAACTTAAAAGCAACACCTTGAAAAAAATTGGATACTTTTCCAGTGCAGCACATCATGAACCCAAGAAGCTTGTGACCGAGAGATTTTGAGGTCAGGAACTTAACATGATTGAAAACAATCATCTACATAAACACTGATAATATGTAGGGCAGTAGCCCAGAATCCTTGGAAATTTAGAGGCCACATGTCTGAGCAAGTGCACGTGGTGTTGACATATCACACATAATTTTTCCTGTCATTTTGTACAACGTGATGGTGGCTCCTTGTGGCCATCAGTGATGGCAGAAAATTGCATGGGCATAGTTTCCTGTGAGCCATGGACCAGGAATCATTGCTTTTATTTGTCTATATGCATAGCCATCAAAAAAAAAAAAAAAAAAAAAAAAAGGCAACTATCTGTTGGAAGGTCTGAGAGGTGCTGCTGCATGCTGGGCCATTCTGAATACTGCTTATACAGTCAAAAGATTGATTTTGGTTGTCTACTGAAATAAAGACCTGCTGTTTTCTGCAGCTAATGGTATGCAAGAGGTTGGTGTAGTTCAGACTTTGAGCCTTTGAGTTCTGTTTAGAGGATGAAGCACTCGCTTCCAGCTGGAAAGTCTAAGAAAATCTTTGCCATGATTCTGGTCCAAGACTCTTTCTGTCACCAGTGGATTCTATAAAAAGGCACCAAACCCCTCACAGAGTTTATGAGGTTGGATGAAATGAAAACTTGCAACTCCCATGCCCGAGGGCATAAACCATATTCAAACAGCATGAGAATGCTCCACCTATTAATTCATGAGCATTACTATACACATAATAATTAAAAGCAACAAATTCCACTGGAAATGGGACTGATGAAATCTACTTTTTTTTTCCTACATGTCTGCCCCGAGGCTGAATTCTTATGTGCATTCTTGGTGTTTAGTAAAGGCAGTCATGCTGCACTCTTTCCTTCGTGGGGGGGAAATCAATAGGGTCTCTATCCTCTTCCTGATTGCCTGTTTAAATTTGTAGGAGCTCGGTGTCTTTGAGCCTTATCTGGCTCAGTCAATGGATTCAGAATTCACTGAGGGAATAACAGGTGGATAGGGAGACAGATGCATATGTTCACACAATTAAATGACCATGCATTTCCTTGAAAGACTCATCTAAGAAAATCCTCCTCTGATGGACACTTTTCATTAGTGTCCTCAAATTTCTGTTACCTTCCTCTGAGCGTGGAGGAATTGCTAACCTGGGAGAGTAAAAAACGTATTCCAAAGATGGGCTGCTTAAGTTACCTGGCATGGCGAACTGAGCACTCCAGCAGCTCATCATATCAAGTGCTCTTGTTGAATACCTAGTAAAGGGAGTGACATATTAAAATTTGCAGTCATTTTGATTAAATGTCTGCAGCCTGCCTAGATATTTAAGTAACTGTACAGCTGTGCAAGAACAATCCTGTTCCAGTTGTTAATCCCAAGCAGAAGATTCAGAAACAGACCTAATTACTGCCATATAGTACAGCAAATTTTAAAGGTGCTTCATCCTATGGACACAGAAATGAAAATGATCTGATGGATGTGACCAAAGAAGTCACCACTTCATGTGACCATCAGCTGAAGCCATTACGACCTTGGTGTGTGCTCTTAACCTGCCCCAAATGAGGAGTGACAACAGCATGAAACACAATGGAACCTGGAGCTGGAGTAAACTGGGTTCAAACACGTAATGTTTCTGTGCCTCAAGTCTTAAGCTGCTGCAGCTGAATCCTTCTTGTCATGTGCTCATAACTCATGCTAAGTCTGTGGGTTTTAGAGTGCTTAGAAATGTCAGCTTCTGAGTGGAAAAATGTTTCAATCTTTACAGCACAAGTGGCATCTAATATTTGCTATGCTCAGCACAGTAAGTGATTGGACAGGTTTATTATCTAGTCATGACCCTTTGCCTTGCATTCAATATGTAAAAGTTGTGGCTTTAGAACAGAAAAGGAAATCGTAGTGTGTTCAAGTATATTCTGGGGGCTACTGGTATTCTAGCAACTCCCCTGCCAAAAGCCTCATACGGGTTTTTGCCTCACCACCGATAAGCACAGGCTCTTTCCTGATAGAGCCGCTCTTTTTTGGCTGATTTTTGTTTCAAAGTAGGTATACGTTGGCCTGAGCGTGTGTGAACAAACCATTCTTTTCTGGTATGTTAAAAAAAATCTGAGGGGATATGTCACAAGGTAGCCTTTTCAGCGCCGGGCTCTGAGGAAGCAGCGGGCCAGTCAGGATTTAACTTCCAGTAGGTTCAGCTCTCAGCTAATTATCCAAAGCGCGCTTTAACAACACCGGTTTAAGCCGCGCTCCCCGGCACTCAGCGCCGCGCGTGCAGCAACCCACGGGCTGCTCGGTCTCCTCTGGCCGCACACGCGGGGCCTCAGCCGCGGCTCGAAGCGCGCTTTGCTCCCTCCCCCTGCCCGGGGCCGGGGCCGGGGCCG